>WTXC01000180.1:0-41015 GCA_022496195.1 Lactifluus subvellereus
CGAACTCGCGGATCTTGCCGTGGATTTGACACCAGCGGCCGGACCTGTTATGGCCATCTATAACCGACTGAACCTCTTCGGCCGACACATCACGACCGGATTGGAAAAGCTCATGCTGGATGACAGTAAGGTCTACTATGTAGCCCATGATGCAGCAGATATTCTCGGCACTAGACGAAGATATGGGGCTAGGGACATGATACAGGAAGAGTTTGCTTACGTATTTTGGTATAAATTCTTCACCCACTGCTCCGCAGGCGTGGCTGATTCAGCACGCTGAGCACCATTTAGGCTGGAAGTGTCAGAAAATTGGTCTCTTAAGCGTCCTTTTTTGATTCTATACGGAAGGTGCCCACCCTGGCGGCACGCCAGCAAGTGGCTCAGCCAGGTCTCTGACAAGGTGAGACATCTGGGTTTTGAACTCTGGGGTTGAGAGATACTGGCCACTCCTTCAGTGAACGAAGACACCATTAGGACAAAGGTCGAACCTTGTTTTTGTCACGAAGATTCCAAACGTCAGCAATATCAGAGTGAATAACCTCTGTGCATTCTTCCAGGGTCCGCCTAGGGAATTTGTCACTAGACCTGGGGCTACGCCAATACCCTACGTTGAGCGACGGCCCTTGTCAGAATGACATTGATTGTGAATTGGATATATAGTACTCACGACTTTTCCCAACCCTGCGGGAAGGGATGAGATGACAAAGTTTAAGAACAGAGGAAACATTACGTGCACGATCGAGGCATGAAGGTTCGCATCACGGCTTACTCTTTGTGCAATAGACCACGCAAGGGACACGGGGGGGTTCTGTATTTTCTCTCCTTGTGCTTCAAACGAGGTAGAAACTACAGTAGCATTGACTGAGTCTGCAACAACGAGCCTGTGAGTCGTTGCAAACAGCTTAGAGATGAGGTCACTAAGTCCCGGGTTCGCTGCAAACAATCAAAAGAGTCAAACAGGCATTCCACGCAACCCATACAGGAGAGACAGTACTGGAAACAATCTCTGCTGGCACGTCCCTGGGTTGTTTACGAAGTAGGAGGTGACATGATTCCGCGTACTTGCGCTCTGCCTCGACCTTCGCGCGTTCGTGCTGTTGAGAGTCACCGCCTTCGGTATCAAATAAAATGTTGGAGACGAGTCGGTCAAACTTGGTGAAGACAAGAACAACAGGCACTAGGAGCCGAGTGTTCTGTTAGGTAGAACGGGCGTTTCTTGGGCGCGCTCACCGTTTCGTATGCTAAGTATCTCTTCCACCCCATCTCCGAGGGTCCCATCGATGAGGTCCACCGTGGGGACACAAACCCTAACAGGCTTTCATTAGCTGCCCATTTCTGCGATCACTGCTTCCTTACCAAATGGTATGCAATCTCTCCGACTGTGAGAGGTCTGCCTTAGTGCGGCGAGTGATAAACTCCCGGATGGATGGAAAGTTTTGGGCAGATCCTGGCTCAAATCCGGGACACTCGTGGACTATAAGACGACCATTGTCGGGGTGAGGAAATCCGACATTGATATCAGCGTTCGCGGATGTCGGCTTTTTATTCCCAGAGACATGGTCAGGAAGGCTGGGGAGACTAAAGACGACCGTATGCGTACTGCAGTTTCCACTTTGAAGATAGAGTTGATGAGTGATGACTTGCCGGAGTCGCTCTGTTACGAAGATATGTAATCAATTGACGTGAGACTTACTTAACAGTCAGTACGCACCTTGCCCACGACGAGAATCCTGAATCTGCAACGCAATTGAGACAGTGATGGCTTAGGAGAGAACGCATACCTGAAGTTGTCTGGAAGCACGGTCCGCACCGTGGAAGTGAACTCTCCACGACGACCCGGGGCAGACTTCGGATTGGTCCTGGCTGATGGATTTTCAAATTTCGGACCACCGGCTGAGTGGGCCGTATTAGACTCACACACACACTCTGCCCTAGGCCCTACATCCGGCAGGGGTATTTCCGACTCAGATGGCGGATGCGACGACCTTGATTTGCTACGGCTGTTCAAGGCCAGCGGAGGCGGAGGCGGTGGTATTCCAGGCCTAGATGGTGGATGCGGTGATGTAGACTTGCTGCGGCTGCCCAAAGCCGGCGGTGGCGGTGGCGGTGGCGGTGGCGGTGGCATTTCCGGCCCAGATGGTGGATGTGCGGACTTTGATTTGCTACGGCTGTTCAAGGCCGGTGGAGGCGGAGGCAGGGGTATTTCCAGCTCAGATGGCGGATGCGCGGACGTAGACTTGCTGCGGCTGCTTAAAGCCGGCAGAGGTGGGGGCGGTGGCATTTCGGGCTTGGATGGCGGATGCGCAGACGTAGAATTGCTGTGGCTGCTCAAAGCCAGCGGGAGCGGGGGTAGAGGTGGTGACATTTCCGGCTCAGATGGCGGGTGCGCAGACATAGACTTGCTGCGGCCGCTTAAAGCCGGTGGAGGTGGGGGCGGTGGCATTTCGAGCTTGGATGGCAGATGCGCAGACGTAGAATTGCTGTGGCTGCTCAAAGCCAGCGGAAGCGGGGGTAGAGGTGGCGACATTTCCGGCTCAGATAGCGGATACGCCGATCTTGATTTGCTACGGCTGTTCAAAGCCGGCGGAGGCGGTGATATTTCGGGCCCAGACGGCGGATGTGTGGACGTAGACTTGCTGAGGTTGCTCGAAGTCTGTCGGGGCAGGGGCAGTGGCATTTCCGGCTCAGATGGCAGATGCGCGGACGTAGACTTGCTGTGGCTGCTCAAAGCCGGCAGGGGCGGTGGATGCACAGACTTTGATTTGCTACGACTGTTCAAGGCCGGTGGAGGTGGGGGTGGGGATCTTTCCGGCTGAGAGGGCAGATGCACCGACTTTGACCTGCTATGGCTGTCCAAGGCCGGCGCATTGTACTGCGATGATGGGGGCGGTCTGTGTCCAGTCCCTAACACCGGAGACGGGTCAGGCTTGGAGGAAGAGAGCGGGTCAAGCTTAGTCTTGGCACGCTTGAAGAACCAAGTCTTGGCAGGCTTGGAGGAAGAAGAGGGCGGGTCAGGCCTGGAGGAAGAGGACGGGTCAGTCTCGGAGGAAGAGGCCGGGTCAGGCTTAGTCTTGGCACGCTTGAAGAACCCAGTCTTGGCAGGTTTGGAGGAAGAAGAGGGCGGGTCAGGTTTGGAGGAAGAGGACGGATCAGGCTTAGTCTTGGCACGCTTGAAGAGCCCAGTCTTGGCAGGCTTGGAGGAAACGGAACCCATGAGAGGATGTTGGTACTTGAGCAAATTTCAGGGGAAGGGTGAGACGGATTGAGATTACAGTAAATAAGAGGGGAGGTCTCCGACTCCATGAAGAAGCGTCTAAATTACGCATGGTTTAATGAACCCAAGGCGCATGTTACGGTACAGCAGAAGAGAAACACAAGGCCCATGCGAGGATGACCAGATGACGATCGCAGCAGACAGTCGCTCTGTGATATGTGATATGATGTAAAGGGTTCCCAGGTAAGGAATGATCAAAAATATGGAGCGTACTAGTATGGTATCGGGATCTGAAATTCACACAAGGACGAACAATAAGAGTAAATACTCAGAGAAGCGTTAAATGGTTCAAACGGTTGTAATGGTGACAACCTTAACATAGACGTACAGTCTCCAGCAACCAGCACCTGAAAAGTCACGAACAAGCCACAGAGATCGAAGATCGGTTAATCACCGTCGACGCACTATTCCGAGGACCGATGTCTGGTTGCGCGTAACGTCTGAAGGCTGAAGCACGAGTTCTTGCACAACAACATCAATGTGTGAGCCGCGCTGTCCCTTGAGCAAATCCGACATCTGCATTGGATTTCGGATAACCAAAGGTCGCAAACGAGATCAAGGATTTGATCGGTTCCGACTAATCCTTGCTTCTGTCTACAGTGAGATATGATGGCCATGTTGAAGATGCCAATGTAGGAGACCGAGTTCGGCTCCCGTGATAAGCACATGGATAAAAGTTGTCTGAGAGCGAAGAAGAAAAGTTTGATGGTAAATCCGAAACCGCCTCCATCACGCAGATCTTGTAAATCCCATAACTGCCCGTTTCATCAGGTCCTTAGATTGGTGAAGTAGAGAAGGAATCTCACCAATAGACATAGACTTGTGCGCAGAATTTGCCTTGCCGCTCCTGGATCTGGACTCGTGTTTCAATGTCACTGCGGCCCACTGGCTGTGATTGTGCCCGGGCACGGCACTGCAGTGGGGCCCGACGGATGGCTGTTCAACGGCTTGAGTTTCGTCCTCACTTTTTTTTTTCGAAAGTCGCCAAATCTGCGTGCCTGCAGAGCAAGGCAAATTGGATATATAACAAACCTACCAGCAGGCTGTTCTTCAAGATCTGGATCTATGGGTCAGCAAACTGTCATCACGACTAGAACGTGGACGTACCGGAAAGCATAGTTGAGAAAAGGGGCTTGTAAGGATTCCAACGCGCAAACTGTACGCACACAGCCCGACATGCTGATACAACGTGTCGAAATTGAGACACAGAGCCGCTCGCAGCGGCCCGACACTCTGGCTTCCAGCTGTCTGATATACCCCACTCAACGTGCATGACCAAGGGTCTCATCCATAGTAGTCTATACTGGTGTTATTAGTCTGCGCTGATTGGTGTAGTGTTCACATATGAGCAGGAATTGCCGTCGCCAAGCTGTTCGACCTGGGCGCTGAGCGCTGAACTCGCACGCGTCGGAAGTTTCCCAGCTTTCATTACCTCAACGAGGTCATGGCTCTGTGAGCTCCGCACGTATGGAATAGAATTGAATACGGATCGACAAAATGGAATTTCGAGGATTCGCCAATTGAAGAAGTGACGAAAAAGGGAAGAAACGAGCGAACGAACTAGTGAAAGTAAATTATCACGGCCCGGGGGAGTGCCATCACAGCGGAGTTCGCTTTCGTACATTCAATCCCAGGCTTAATTTTGTCTTTTTGCCCTTTGTCTATGGACTCATGCGCTGTCTGCACCATGACCACTATTGTGACGGCGAAAACGAATAACGCATGCGTATACTTCGCTTGTCTGTCACCCGGAAGTCATCACATCCGAGACTTCGCGCACGCTGGCACCCGGCCTCCCTTGGGAGTGTACTTGCATCAATTCCCGATAGCTATGATAATGCCCAACCGCGACGGAAACGATTGGCTTATGGATATGTGCAAAAGCAACAGCGTTATCTGCTAATAATGACCAATGTATCGAGTTTTTGAGGGCGCTGTACGTGCGACGGCGCGCACGGGCGCGTTCGGAGGTGGGTGAAGGGGAAGGGGACTAGGGCAACTACGACTTCGAAAATGGGCGTAGGAGAGCTACGAAGGGTTCGGGCATGAGATTTCGAGTACAAGGGAGAGCTCGCGACTATCCTGTTCGGTGCTCCTTCAATCTCACATACTGAGACCTTAAATCCATGGAGACAAGTAGCCACACTTGGTAGATGCGAAGCTATAGAACGTACGGAGGCGAAAAGTCAAGCCTCGAAGACACGATGCCGACACAAAACGTAGTACATAGTACCGGAAGAAACCGAAACAGTAACGAAGAACTGAGCGAGGAACAGTACGAAAACGAGACATGAAGCATGAACTAGGGCGGGATGTGATGTAGGTACAGTAAGCAGGCCGTGAAAGACGGGGGAGGTGAGGATGTAGCGTTAGATCGTAACATGAGGCAGACCAAAGCATTGAGGAAACAAGCGAAATACGCCTCGGAGACTGTGTAGCAAGACGCGTAAAAGAACGAGGCAAGGCAGAGGGTAATGGCACGCTGGGCCTGGCGGCGTTCCGAGGTTCCAGGAGCGTCGCGGTACCACCGGAAGCAGCCGGTCGGGGGCAGGGGGTACGGAGTCTGCAGCCCCGAGGGATGTGGACACGCTGACCACGGGTTTCCCAAAGTGTCTGAAGTACTACAGTGTGATCATGCATTCTTGGAATGGGGGGTATGACTTCCAACACCTTCTCTCAGACATATCTGTCAACGCAATGCTGTAGGGTGACATCTTGAAATTCGTCCACTGCGTAGTCAATATGCGCACGTGGGCCTGTATGTCCACCGAGGATATTGCCCGTGATGTATTTGGGGTATGTATAATCCGACAAGACGCCGCGGCCTTGGATAATCAGGTCACAGATGAGATTCGCGAGGATATGATGCGTGTCAAATGAATCCTTGCCGTCCTCCCAGTGAGACGTGATGGCCTTAAAAGAACGCTCGTAGGAAACAGAGTTTGATTCGTGGGCTAAGGGTGTAGATGTTAGCTGCGTCACGATCATGGCGAGGAAGAAAAGCTCGAGAGTATACCCGATACCGCGACTGTTGCGGAAATTTTGGAGACCCACAGTTGCTGTGAGTGATGCGAATACGTCGTCCCTGTGAGTCATCCTTATTAAGAGCAGTCCCATTTTGTGCCCAAAGAGTCAAGGATAGATGACTCCATGATGGCATCCTCTAGCATTTTATTGGCCAGTCATTGGAACGCCCGTGTATCATGGTCTCTACATGCTTCTGTCTGTTCTATTGCTGGCTGTACCTGTTCTTCCGCCATGTTCGGGCTCACGGGCTTCCCTCGGTACTTCCGTCCGCGAGGCCTGAGAATTGATTCTAGTATGGCCATGGATATTGGGGATGTATGACTGGGGCAAGTGTGGTAAAGACGCAGAACAAACTACAAAGGGCGACGGGCGGCGGAGACGTGGGGACGAAGACAATAGTCGCGTTGAGGTTTAATAACGAGTCGTAAAGCCCCAAGAAGAATAAGGAGACGTTGAGGATCCTAGGGACCGCTTCGGCTACAATAGGTAGCTATAGGCTCTTGAGGCCTTCACACAAGTGTTGTCTCCACTGTACACTCTTCAAAGCATGGTCATATCGCCGGAAGACTTGAGTGTGAACCCGGACAAGGGTCGCGAGGAACGCCGCAGAAAGACTGAATGCGAGACTCATGGATCAATAGACGTTCACACTGACGTCAGATGATGATGGGCTGAAAGAAGGTAAGGGGGCGGCGGAGGAGCGGATGGGATGGAGACTTTGCGAGACAACCAAGGCGAACTGCTGTGAGATCTGCGCGAGTAGAGCCAACTTTTTGTCGCTGGTAGTTCACTATCTGTTGGGAGGAGTCTCCTGCAAGGACTGACAGCTATCCGTCATGAGGGAAAGAGTCACGGAAAATAGGTCAGATTAGACGATCATAATCAGGCACTCAACAATCCTGTACAAGACATGTCTGTGGACAAATAATAAGACACCATCCATGTTTTCCTTCAAGGTTGGGATCCGGGTGGCGTCGTGAACCTTAGCCTCATTCCGTAGAGACCGTAGGACGTTGGCACCTTCACAAAAATGACTGACTCGGGTAACCGCCAGAATATTGGCCAAATGTCTCGCATGTTCCCCCTGGGTATGATACCCGAGATCCCATATTTCGGAGCTATGGTCTGCACACCTAACCTATTGGCTGAGTGACGAGGGAGTGTGGACTCACCAAATACATTCCGCTTTCAATGTCTGGATTATTGTTCCGCGCGATGGACCCGATTAGAATGATATTGATGATGCTCACAGGAGTACGGGAAAGTGGGAGCAGAATGAAGAAGTGCGAGTACGAGATGGAGCGCGGGTGTGAGTGTACGTAGGGGCGAAAGTATGGCCGGCCCGGGGTGTGTCCTACTAGTAGAGTGTAAGCTACAGCCTGAGTACTTCGTACTGTCCTCGCGTTGGTTCACATGGTTGACGCGTCTTGGGGGTAAGGTATCAAGTTGACAAGTCTTCCCACTACATCTGGTATTATGCTTATGACGTGTGTGTTATGAACGATGAGCCACGGCTGGCTATGGGCGGTCACGGGGCCCTTCTTAGGAGATTTCCCGTTACTCAGCTTACAGTAAGCGGTCGTCCTCCTATCCTTTTGCCCGTATCTCGCATATCATCTTCCTGAGTTCCGCCCAATGAGTACCAGCTGCGTTGCCTGATCATCTCATGGGAAATTGATGTACCCCACTTCCCCTTCACACAACAGGGAGACGAAGATTTCACAACTGGATCCAACCAGGTCGGCTGCTCAGGGTATACTTGATCATCCTGCCACCCGGACGCGGAAGTGCCAGGCCTGCCTCGGCATTTGTCACCGCTGGTCGTAGGGCCTAGGGCAGTGACTGAATCTAGTGGGATCTACCCTACGGGGTAGTTCGAAATTTGAAAATCCATCAGTCAACGCCCACAGTCCCCTCCAATCGGTCCCTAGGACAATTTAGACGTCTGCTCCGAATGATAGCAGTCATCGACGGTTCACTTCAACAACGTGGAGAGTGCTTTCTGACAACTTCAGTAATGCATTCGGTTGTTCTCTCATAAGCTACTGTATCACTGTCCCAATTGCCTTGCGTCTCACATTAATTAATTGCAGGTTTTCAAGTTCATAACAGAGCCGTTCCAGCAAGTCATCACTCATCAACTCTATCTTCAAAGTACCTACTGTGGTACGCATACAATCGTCTTTCGCATCCCTTCCTAGCCACCCTGACTATGACTCTAGGAACAAAGAGCTGACCAGGGAAAGCTGATGTCAACGTACGATTGGTTATAGTCCACGGGGACCCCGGATTTGAGCCCGGGCACGCAAAACTTGCAAGCCGTCACACCAAGGTTCGAGACGACCTGGCGCCAGAAGGACCCAGAAAAAGCCATACTATTGACGTGCTCCTATTTGGTGACTGTCGCTGATGTGAGTTGTCCAATTCGCCCAACTCTCTGCAAAAGTATTTTTGTCATTAGCTCGCCTTCCCTCTTCACCTGCCCTTATTACACCATGCTTCCGCGATATGTTTTCCACGACTTGGCAGAATGGTTCATCTCGGTTCACTCACAAGATGTAAATACTGGTGCTCCCTTTAGGTCTCTGTTACAGGAAGCTTCTGCAAATGGACATCTGGAGGTTGCAAGGCTGCTGCTGCAGCACGGTGCAGATGTCAACGCCGTCCAGGACGACGACGACCTGAGTGCATTACATTTGCCTTTGGAACCAGGACACCCAGGGGTGGTGAGATTGCGGCTTGGATACGGTATGGATTTGCACATTCGGAGCAGTAGCAAGGGCCAATCCCCCTTGCATGTGGCGTCACAAATCGGGCATCTCAAGGTTCTACAGGTCCTGGCCGAGCACAGCGCTGTAAGATGGGCCATGCCGCTACACTCGGAACGAGACGCTTCGGAGCGCCCGTGACACCGATCCGAGTCGTCCTTCCGTTCCGCGGCTCGTCTTTTCAACTCCATCGACGCATTCCGAAACATCCCTCGCCCAAGAGCCGCGTGACAAAATCCGAATGAAGACTAGCACTGTACGCCCTTCATTGTTATTACCTTCACTTTCCCCTGCCTTCCTAGTCGATTGTCTTTCCTACATACATGAACGTCGCCGTCTCTAACACCACCTATACAAGCAGCCGATTTCTCTCCAGACTCGTCCTAGATCCCTCACATCGACTCGGCTGACATCGCTCGACGTCACAACATCCATCGGACATCCATTTCCGCATTCAGTTCTATCTCGTAGCCCCGCGCCCGACGTCCCTTACTCCCATCGCCGTTTTCACTGACAGGCTGTTTCGCTCTTTAAATTACCGACATATTTCCCCCTTTCTTCGTATGTGCCTCGGTCGTAATATCGGCTGAGTCGCGGACACATATTAACGCGCTCACTTGTATATAAGCTACAGTAGAACCCTCTCGAAGGGCAGAGAGAATCCTGATTGGGCTTTCCCTCGTGTTCTCGAAAACGCGCCGTCACACGCTCGCGGTTCGAACGACTGGGATTCCTGTCTCTCTCCTTTTCGGTCCTTGTCTCTGTCCCTGATTCCGTGACGATCTCGGACGTCGACTCTTCTCTTGTGTCCGCCGCGGTTGGGCTTACCTCGTCTTGGCCCGTCTGATCGCCCTCTCTCCTCGAGGCCTCCCTTCCTTTCCCCTTCGAACTCGCGCCCGCGCCACCTGCGCTCGCTTCAGCACGGATATCATATCCCAGTCGGTGCCCAGAATGATATGGACACAACCCCATTACGTATAGCATCGGGGGTTTATCTCCCCCTGCCTGGCGCATCAGGGTCTGGAAGTCTCGATGTTGCACACCTGCTAATCGAGCGTGGGGCAGATGTCGATACTCGCAATGACTGGGACTCCTCGGCATTCGGCATCCTGCGGAGGATATCTCGAGATGGCATGGGCTTTTACTTGAAAATGGCGCAGATGTGGATGCCCAAGACGACTGGGATGACACTGCGCTGCACCACGCAGCAGAAGGCAACTACAGTATCCCACGGTAGTTCGACTCCTAAAGCGTGGTGCAGAAATAAACGCCTGAGCCACCATGAGCCGGACCCTCTTGCCTGTGGGATGGGGAAATTCTGAGGGGAAATTCTGAGTTGTAGAGCTACTGCTTATGCACGGTGCTACCCATGACGAAACCAGACGACACCCGGGGCGACTCGAATGAGACTTCATATGGAGTGGCGCGGGAAGCTGGTCCTCCGGAGCGGGGGGGTGGAACCCAATGTGGACGGGGTATGGTAGGGGAATAACCCGGGATAAGACAGATACGAAACCGTTGCTACGGGTAGCCAAGCTGGTCATGTGTTAAGATGACCCTGCTTGTGTACGCGGATTGGATACATCCAGGACAATACGATGGTCGGTGCCATCTCCACCGCTACCGCCTTTCGCCTATAATAGTATGTATCATAGCCATAGCCTCGAGCAGTGCCATACATTCTACATAAACCTGTTCACGGTGGGGAGGGGTTGCGCCCCCAAGGACTCGTCGATGGGTTCAACCGAGGTTACTCTACGCACATGCACTGGCACATGATCCGCTATATGTGCTACTTGTCCCGTGACTCCTCATCATGTGACCTCCGTAGTTGGTAAACTTGGTAAGTTACTTTGCATCCGAATTACATCCAGCTTTGTTTGTGAAGCGAAGTGGTAATACTGGTTTGTTATAATTAGATTCTAGGGCTATCGACGGGCAAATCGGATGTGAGATAGTGCAAAGAAAAGTTCGAGACAGTAATGCAGAACCGACGAGAAAGGTACAGTACGGGAGCATACCAGTGATACGAGGTGCACAGTGAGGCGGGACGCGGGGTAAAGTACAGTAAGTAGGCTGTGAAAGGTGGGAAAGGTGTAAAGTAAATAAAAAGCACGAGGCAACATAACCAGACACGAGACATGAGGTACTAGTAGGGCAAAGGCTAGTGACATGCTGGACTTGGTAGTGCACCCAAGCTCCAGGGGCGTCGCGGAACCTGTGAAGGCGGCGGGTTGAGATGAAGTCGGCAGCTCCGAGGGCAGCAGACACGCTGACTTTACATTGCGGCCGGCGGTGATGGAGGTGGAGGCATTTCCGTCTGAGATGACGGGTGCGCAGACTTTGACTTTCTGTGGCCATTCAAGGCCGGAGGAGGCGGAGGTATTTCTGGCTGAGATGGTGGATGCGCAGACTTGGACTTGCTGCGGCTGCTCAGGGCCGGCGGGGGGATTTCTGGCTGAGATGGCGGATGTGTGGACGTAGACTTGCTGCGGCTGCTCAAAGCCGGCGGGGGCGGTGGTGGTGGCACTTCCGGCTCAGATGGCGGATGCGCAGACTTTGATTTGTTACGACTGTTCAAAGCTGGCGGAGGCGGAAGCAGGGGTATTTCTGGCTCAGATGGTGGATGTGGGGACCTAGACTTGCTGCGGTTGCCCAAAGCCGGCGGGGCCGGTGGCACTTCCGGCTCAGATGGCGGATGCGCAGTCTTTGATTTGCTACGACTGTTCAAGGCCGGCGGAGGTGGAGGCGGAGGCATTTCCGTCTGAGATGGTGGATGCGCCGACTTTGACTTGCTACGGTTATTCAAGGCCGGCGGAGGCGGGGGCGTTTCCGGCTCAGATGGCGGGCGCCCAGATTTTGACGTGCTGCGCCTGTTCAAGGCCAGCGGAGGTAGGGGTGGGGGTATTTCCGGCTCAGTTGGCGAATGCGCAGACGTAGACTTGTTGTAGCTGTTCAAGGCCGGCGCAGCCGGAGCTGTGGCAGGCCTGGGTTCGGGCAGCTGGTCGTTGGGTGATTCTGTCTTAGGTGGGGGTGCGGGTGTTTTCTCATTGGATTGTGATGATGGGGGTGGACGATCTCCAGCCCCCGACGCCGGAGGCGGGTCAGGCTTGGCAGGCTTGGAGGCAAAGCAACCCATGTGAGGGTGTTGGCACCTGAGCAAGATTTCAGGGGAAGGATGACCACTTTCCAGAGACGAATCGAGATCACAGTAAATAAGAGGGGAGGTCCCCAACTCCATGAGGAAGCGTCTGGGTTACGCACGGTTTAATGGACACGGGGCACGTGTTACAGTACAGCCGAAGAGAAACACAAGGCACATGTGAGGATGACCCCATAACGATCACACTAGACAGCCGCCCTGTGATTAAATGTAAAGGGTTCCAAGGAGTGATTGAGAACATGGAACGTACTAGTTTGATGTCGGGATCTGAACTTCACATATATAAAAGGATGGAACCTAAGAGTGAATACTCAAAGACGCCTTAAATGTTCAAAACAGTTATAGGTGATGGCATCCTTATCATTATATCATAGACGTACAATCTCCAGCAACCAACATCTAAAAATTACGAAGCTATAAGGACCGAAGATCGGGTAATGACCCCCGACGCACTATTCCGAGGATCGCTATCTGGTTGCGTGTAACGTCCGTGAAGGTTGAGCCACGAGTCTTTGCCTAACCTTATCAATGCGCGGGCCGCTTAGGTCATTGAGCGGATCCGACATCAGTCCGAGGAGGTGATCCACGATGTATTTCGGGCAACCAAGATCGCAAATGAGATTGAGGAGGATTTGTTCGGTTCCGACAGAATCCTTGCTGTCTGTCTACCCAGTGAGAAATGACGGCCTTGAAAGTGTGTAGGAGAGCGAACTTGACTCCCGTGATGAGGACGTGGATAAAAGTTGTCTGAGCGCGAGGAAGAAATGGTCAATGGTAAACCCGAAACCACCTCTATCTCGTAAATCTTGTAGATGCCGCAGCTGTCGTCTCATCAGGTCCTTGGGTCGGCGCAGTAGAGATGGGGTTTCACCAATGGACCTATGCACCAGGTTGGCCCTGCCGCTCCTGGATCTGGACTCGTATTTCAATGTCACCGCGAGCAACTGGCCGTGATTGTGCCCGCGCACAGCCCTGCAGTGGAGCCCGCCGGATGGCTGTTCAACGAGTTGAGTGTCGTCCCCACATTTTTTTCCCTCGAGGTCGAGAATCTGAGTGCGTGAAGAGCGAGGCAAAGTGGGTGTACGCAAGGACCTATCAGCAGGCTGTTCTTCGAGTCCTAGACCTCTAGCTCAGCGCGATCGCTCGTCACGATTAGAAGATGGACGCACCGGAATACACACATGAGAGAGGGGTTTGTGAAGATCCCAACGCGCAAACCGTGCGCATACAGCGTGAGGAGATGCCATGCTGATACATCGTGTCGAAATTGAGACACAGAGCCGCTCGCCATGGCCGACGCTCGACTCCGACTCTCCGGCTTGCCAGCGGTTCGCTATACCCAAACCAACGTGCATGATCAAGAAGTCTCAATCTCATTCCTAGAAATCATGGCTGGCGCTATTAACCGACCAGTTGCAGTGGCGGATGTGGTTCTCACGTATGTGCAGAACTTGGTGTGGCAAAGCTGTTCGAGGCTGAGAGCTGAACTCGCACGTGTTGGAAGTTGCAGCAACGAGGTTCAGCCAGTGACGACACCGACGAGGACCCTCACGGCCCGACTTAAGGTTCACTTCGCATAATTCAATCTCAGGCCCATTTCCTTTCTCGGTCCGAGTCCATGGACTACTACATGATCACTACTACCGAGACGCGAAAACGAGTACTGCACTGCATCCATATAGTTCGCTTGTTCATCACCCAGATCTAGTCGCCACATCCGAGACTTTGCGTGCGCACTGCGCCTCCCTGATCGAGGTGTGAGGTGTGTGCTGCCAGTGGCATCAATGCCTGATAGCCATGATAGCGCTTTCATCTAATCGCGACAGCAACTGTTGTTGCTACGTATGGATACATACACAAGAAACGGTTATGATGACCAATGTCTAGAGTTTATGGGGGGACAGAAAGAAGAGAAGAGGGCTTGCGCGCGAATGGGTTTCCCAACGTCTCTGAAGAACTATACAGTGACCCGACATGCGGCCTTGGAATGAGGTTATGACTTCCAACGCCTTCTCTCAGGGATCCCTATCAAAGCAACGCTGTGAGGTGACACCCTATAATTCGTCCACTACATAGTCAATATCCGCGCGTAAGCCAGGATAACCGCCAAGGATACTCGTCCTCCCAGTGAGATGTGATGGTCTTGAAAGGTAGAAAACAGAGTTTGGGCCGTTGCAGAGGACGAAAATACTAACTGCCTCGTGGAGAGGAAGAAATATACCCGACACCGAAACTGTCTCGTTAGTCTTGGAGAGGCCCAGTTGCTGTTTCATCGGGTCCTTGAGTCGGCGGGAGTGAATAGGGACCAGATGGATGGTTTTCAAACTTTCGAGCGCCCGCTCATATCCGTCAGAGCGACGTCCTTCCATGATGTCGCGAAACTTGGCGCCGAGGCTGTAGAAACTCCCGAACTATAACCAGGGTGGGTTCTGTGCGCCTGAACTCGTCAAATGATATATCGTTAAGCCCCAAGGTCGACCTGCGAGTGGCCTTGTTCACAGCAGAAAGTAGGTCCTCCAGCCGACACTGTCTTTGACCTCTCTTTGACCTCCGCTCTTGCTCGGGTCCCAGTGCTCGAATGCGCGACGTAGGACCTCGACATGATTCCACTGTGCCCAGGCGTCTATCGGTCTCCTCGGCACACTCCAGTGCAGGCGCCAAGGTTTGATCGAAAGCGCGACAAGTCCGCTTACCGCGTGCTTAGCCAGCATGCTTAGCTTGTTATCCGTCAAGATCTATCGCGTGGGCATGAGGGAGAAGTGTGTCCAACCTGCGGTGAGCGACTGGCGCGTTCCGCCTGCTGTCGATGCAAGGGCGTTTTCTGCATGGCCTAGTTCGCTAAGTATATTCCCTATCTCTCCGAATCAGTGGATCTCAGTACCCATACCGAGGTTGTTTCTATGGCATCCATGCGTACTCTAATACGCCTGTGCCGTGTCGTGCGTCTTCGTTCACGAAAAAATGAGGGTAGGTGCATGTCGCCAACAAACGAGCTATACGGTGGCAGAGCTTATTGTCGCCGGGTGTGGGTGATTCGTAGCGCGTTTGGTGCCATCCGATGAATTGAGTGATGCGAATACGTCCTCGGTGTGGGTTATCGTTTGACGAGCGTGCGTGGTCATCGGTATCAGCTAGCAGTCCTGAGTTGCCATGAGCCTCTCTATTGCCATGGATTCTCAAGACCCATTTTCACACTACCTCACCCCATGTTGTGCCCAAAGAGTCAAGGATAGCCAGCGTAACTGATTCCAACACGGTGTCGATTCAACTACCATTTTATCGGACAATCACTGGATCGCTCGCCCATCACGGGTCTTTATATCCCTCGGTCCGTACCATCGCTAGCTGTACCTGTGCTTCTGCCGTGTTCGGGCTTATGGGCTTTTCTTGGTACTTCCGTTCGTGCGCCCTCTGGAATAGATACTAGGCGAGGCCTCAGAATGGGCCCGCTTTGGCGCGAAAGGTAGCTGTGAGCCCTTGAGGCCTTCATACAAGTGTTGTCTCCATGGCGCACTCTTCAAAATATGACCATACCGCTGGAAGGCGGTGTGACCTCAGGTCTACCGCTGGATAGTTGTCGCGAGGAGCGCCACAGAAAGACTGAATGCGGAATTCATGAACTAGTACACGTTCACACAGCATGTGATGATGTGATGACGGGTTGAAATAAGGTGGCGGAGGAGCGGATGGGATGGAGACCCGTGGGGCGATCGGGGCGAACTGCTGCGGGATCTGCGCGAGTAGAGTGACAGATTGTCGTTGGTAGTTGACTTTCTGTTGGGAGGGGTCTCCTGCAAAGACTGAAGGCTATCGATGACGAAGGAGGTAAGGGTCGCGGCAAAGAAGCCAGATTATATGATCGCGATCGGGCACTCAACAGATATACTGCGGCGTCGTGATTCTTAGCCTCATTCCCGGGCCTGTAGAGGATACTGTATAGGGCGTTGGCACCATTATCGAAATTGCTCGAGTCACCACCAGGGACATTGTTCAAATGTGCCACATGTTCCTCTGTGCTTGTCATTCCATTTTTTCATAACTGCTAACCAGTACGTACCACGTCGCACCGTCCTCGTGTTGATTTGGTCTGGTAACATGCATCCTAGGGTACAGCATAAGTCAACAAGTCTTTCCACCGTCTTCCCTTGTGATTGGTGCATCCTATCCGGCAAAACTTCTGGGGCTGAGTCCGATTGGAGATGTCAAAAGAACAGAAAATTCAACGTGTCGAAATGCCAATTTGGGCTGGCCAAAACAAGCATTGAATATAACTTACTATATCTGGCGAGGAAAGGCCATATTCAGTTAGGAGATCCCGCGGGCTTTATTAATTACTGTAATACCGTGCTCAAACTCTCGCCAACCCTCACCCTCGTGCCATTGCTCTTCGTGTTGCGCCGACAGTACTACCAGCATATGTCAACATGCGTCCCTACACAAGTGCAGGTGGCAGCTACAGGTGTCCGACTGACGGATATGGGAACGTAACGGGGTCCAGCAAGGCCCCTCACCACATGTACCTGCCTTCGCCTCTACACCCAGCAACCCATGTGTCTCTGGCCAGGTTCTCAGCGGCCCTGCTGGTCATTCCTGCCTGCCGTGTGGTGGCCATCCCCACCCCGCAACAGGGGGGGAGAATGAGCACGTCAGGATATTTGGTATGAGTGTACCGTGCGTCCTGACAAGTTGAAGCTGCGACATCTCCGACGAGCGCTCCGTCGAGTGCTTTCTGATATGTTCCATTTTTCGCCATTCTTTCACCGGGATCGCGCGGCAACCCCACAACATCACAGGACGATTGTTGATTGCTGTAGGTCAAGTAACAGAGACTATAGACCCTTTACCACCTTTTTTTTAAATAATTGTCACACCCACCGTGCGCCCCGGGCTCAGTATCCTCTGACCCTACAGACGCTTCCTCATAGAGACCCCTCGTTACTCAGCTTAAGCGGTCGTCCTCGTGTTCGTTTGCTTGTGTCCCGGATATCATCTCCCCAAGTTCCACACAGCGAGTACTGTCTGTGTCGTTTGATCATCTCATTTGCGATCGGTGCCCCACTTTGCACGACATAGAGACGAAGAGTGAAGTTTCACAACCGGAGCTAACCCGGTCTGCTGCTCAGAGAACACTCGATGACCCGCCACCTGGACGAGGAATTGCCAGGGCTGGGCTGCGCCGGCCATGTACCACTGCACCAGGTTAAAGTCTACGCATTGGCCATTTCGGTCAGAACTGCCTCTGCATTCGTCACTGCCGGTCGTAAGGCCTAGGGCAGTGATGGGATCTAGCAGGTCCACCCTTTAATTTGAGAAACCATCAGTCAAGGTGCTACACAATCCCCTCAGCCAATACCTCCGACAGATTGGATATTTACCCCGAATGATAGCGGTCGCCGAAAATTCACTTCAACAACGTGGAGCGCACATTCTCATTGTAGATTGGGAGGCTGCGAGAGTGCGGTGTCGTCCCAAGTGAAGAAGAGACAGGAAGAGGGGAAGCGGCAGGAGACGGGGCTTAGTCGTTACAGTAACGTCAGATTCAGAATTCTTGTCGTGGCTGAAGGTGCGTGCTGGCCATTACGTAAGTCACCCGTTAATTAATTCACATGTAGCAGGTTTTCATAAACGGGCTTGAAGCCAGGCCATGCACATTCAGGTTCAGGTTACGAGGTCCTAAAATATAAATAACGTATAGGTTTTGGATCACGAAAAATATATGGGGTATTAGAGAGTATGGGTTATCAGGGCAGGGCTATGGGTTAAGAGCTTCGACTCGAGGGGTCATCCTCCCCCTGAATCCCACCCAACCTTGAGTACTAACATCCTCTCATGGGTAACCGTTTCTCCAGCCGTGCCAACACTAACTCTTCTCTGCCTCCGGCACCTTCGAGGAGTAAGCCTCCTCTACAACCGGAACCTGAGCCTGAATCATCACAGTACGGTGTACCTGCGTCCACACCACCCCAAAATGTCAGAAAGAAGATCGACGACCGGCCACCCGGACCTGGACCTGCCAGGGTTCACGCTGCGCCTGCTCCGGTCCACCGCACGAGGTCAAAGTCTGCGCATCCGTCATTTCGGCCGGGACTGCCTCCATATCCGTCGCCGCCGGCCGTAAGGCCTAGGGCAGTGACCGACTTTCGGGTTAACAGGGCCGGTAGATCGAAATTTGAAAATCCATCATCCAATGTGCCACAAAATTCCCTCCAACCAGTCCCTCCAAAGTCCGCCCAGAATGATAGCGGTCGCCGACGGTTCAACTCAACGGTGTGGAGTGTGCTCTCTGACAACTTCAAGTATCCGTTCAATCGTTCTCTCATAAGCCATTATTGTCCTGATTGTCTCGCAGATTCAGGATTCTTGTCGTGGGCAAGGTGCGGGCCAACTGTTAAGTAAGTCTCACCTTTATTGATTGCAGGTCTTCATAACAGAGCCGCTCCGGCAAGTCATCACTCATCAATTCCATCTTCAAAGTCGATACTGCTGTACGCATACAATCGCCTTGCGCATTCCTTCCTAGTCATCCTGACTCTGCCTTGGGGGGAAAAAAGCCGACTCCTGGGAACGCTGATATCAACGTCGGATTTTCTTACCCCGACAACAGTCGTCTTATAGTCCACGAGTGCCCTGGATTTGAGCCCGAATATGCGCAAAACTTGCAAGCCATCCGAGAGTTTATCACGGGCCGCACTGACGCAAACCTCCCGCTGTCGGAGACACTGCATGCCATTTGGTAAAGAAGCAGTTACTCAGTAACGGGTGGCTAACGAAAGCCCCCTCAGGATATGCGTCCCCACGACGGACCTCATTGATGGGAGGCTCGGAGACAGGGTGGAAGAGATTCTGGGCACGCGAAAAGGTGAGCGCTCTCAAGTAACACCTGTTCTATCTAACAAAACACTCAACCCCTAGTGCCCGTTGTTCTTGTCTTCACGAAATTTGACCTACTCGTCTCCCAAGTTCTGCCTGATTTCGCAAGCGGTGATGATGACCGTGCGAAGGCCAGAGCACAGGAGATGTGCGAAGAATCATGTCGCTGGCTGCTCCGTAGGCATCCAAGGAATGTGCCAGCTGAGATTGTTTCCAGTACTTGCTCTCCTGTATGCGTCGCGTGGAAGGGCTCTTTGACACCTTCGGTTGTTTACAGCGAGGTCGGGATTTGATGACCTCATTTCCAGGCTGTTTACAACGACACACAGGCTCGTTGCGGCAGACTCACTCAATACTACTGTACCTTCCACCTCTCCTGAATCACAAAGGGGCACGTCGCAGATTACCCCCGTGGCCCTTGCGTGGTCGATAGCACAGGGAGTAAGCCGTGATGTAAAACTTCAGGCCTCCATCGTGCACGTAATTTCACTTCTGTTCCTAAACTACATCTTATCTCTCTCCACAGGGTTGGGCAAAGCCGTGAATACATTATATTCAACTCTTAATTAATGTCGTTCTGACAAGGGCCCTCGTTCAACATAGGGTATTGGCGTAGCCTCAAGTCTAGTCACGAATTCGCTGGGCAGACCTTGGAATACTGCATAGACATCATTCACACCGATATTGTTGACGTTTGGAATCTTCGTGATCAAAACAAGGTTTTTCTTTTTCTTTTTCTCACGGTGGATTTGCCGGCTGAAGGAGATGATTAGTATCTCTCAAGCAGAGAGTTCAAAGCGCAGATGTCTCACCTTGTCAAAGACTTGGCTGTGCCACACGCCAGTGCGTCGCCGAGGTGAGCACTTTCGCACGTAATCAACAGAGGATGTTGAAGGGACCAATTTTCCTAACAGCTCTAACCTAGATGGTGTTGTAAGGGCTGGGTCACCGACGTCTGCGGCACCATGGGTGAAGGGTTCATATCAAAATGGGTAAGCAGACTCTTTATGTACCATAGATATGGCCTCATATCTTCGGCCAGTACCGAGAACATGGGCTGCATAATGGGCTACATTGTAGACCTTACCGTCATCCAGCATGAGCTTTTCCAATCTGTTCATGATTTGTCCGCTAGAGAGGTTCGGTCGGTTATGGAACGCCATGACAAGTCTGGCCCCAGGACTCGGATCCACAACGATATCCATAGCTTTGTCATGGGGACAGCGCAACTCACCCATCGCAGGAGCGACGTGATTCTCGAGAAAACTATTGACTTGATTGCGCAGTCTTGTAACTCACCCCCGGGCAGCAGTTAAATGGCATGCCTGGGCTGGCGGTACTTATTGTTACCAGTTCTCCTATACATTTTTTCACAATATTGGGACACCTTCGCCCGGGCCTAGATTATTTATCCAGCTACCCACAGCCTCCGCTTCCTCGTCTCCTTGGATCTACATACCACACACCAACGATATGGCTGTAGGTTTACAACTTTACAGTGAGCGTCCCTCGTCGATCTACCTGTCCTATTTCGGTATATATCGTATGTCCTAAGCTGCAAATTATGGGAAACCTCTATCCTCATCTATAATAGACGCTACGACAACTAGTATTTGTTCATTTTCACTCGCTAACCACCCACAATTGACGCCCACACCCTGGACCGTTTCTACTTAAGGTGTCGCACACATTCTGTTTATACAAACCACACCAGCGGCCGATGAAGCAGGAATCCGCCCACCACCGCTATGATCGTCGTAAGTTTCTGGGAGCATGCAAGTCGGCTTGCAGCCGTGGTTGAGTGCGGGATCGTCGGTTACGTTGAGGGGGCATGGGGAACGTCGAGGTTGGCGAGGTTGGCCCCGGTTGTCTACCGGTCCTGGGTAATTCAAAGGGGTAACCGTTCAACCTTGATTGAACGTGAAGTCAGACAGGATACGTGAAGAACTACCGTCCCGTTATTGGCAACTTGAAGGCCATTGGTCTCTGCGAAAAGAAAATTCTAGTGACAGAAAACGAATCAGCCCTACCGGGAACGGATATGCATTGAGAGGACTCATAAAAACCATCTATAACTTCACGTCGTCAACAAGCCCTCATAGTATCTTCTCTTGGTCTGGCGAGGAGCGGATTTCCTCTTCTGATGAATCAATTGATTTTTTCTCCTGAATAAGACCTGGAAGAGGGACGAAGTCAGTCCAAGCGTTGTCCCCGATGGTGCTTGCATATCTGGGCCAATAATCTGGCCCACGCTTGGAATCGGCACCGAAAGGAGGGCCATCGCCTCCCCGCATCTGCGAAGAGGAGGTGGAGGATGAGGATTTAGGCCATAGGTATTCTTTCTGGAATCAGATCCAGCAATAGCCGTAATTATCTGGAAACCGGGAGTTATTTGTTGCATAGCGTGAATGGGCGCGGAGCATGGAGAGGAAGCTGACAGCATAAAGGGCATATTGTAGGCAGTGCCCGCGTGAGGGTACGGGCTTACGTGGGGCGCGCCGAAAGGAGCTGAAGCTGGGACCGGTGTGGGGAAGGTCACGGAGGGACCTTACCCTGCGGCGATTTGAGCAGTGTTCAGAGGCGTTCGAGAACACAAGAGAAGTCCAATAAAGCATCCTTGCCCGTCGAGGGCTTCTACAGTGCTTTATATACATGTGTCCGCGTCAGTACTTGGCCGCGATTCGGCCGATACTACGGCCGAGGAATATACGAAAAGTGAAGGAGTAAGGTCTGGGATCTAAGGGGCGACTCGGAGATGGACTGTCAACGAAACGGCGATGTGAGGAGAGTAAAGGATGTCAGGCGCGAGGTCACGGATTGAAACTAAATGAAAGAGTGGTCGTCCGAAGGCTTTCGTGGCGCCGAACGACGTCGGCCATATGAAGGATCTAAGACGTATCTGGTGAGAAAGACTGCTTGTATGAGTAGTACTATTGCCAGTGGAGACAGCGACGTTCATTTAAAGAGAAAAGTGATCGACTAGGAGAAATGGGGAAAAGTAAGATGGTACCAAGGAGGGGCGTACAGAGTACTAGTCTCCGTCACGCGGCTCTTTTGGACGAAGGGGGATTTCAGAACGCGTCGATGGAACGGCCCGGCCGCCGGGAGGGACGACTCGGATCGGCGGGCGCTCCGAAGTTTCTTATTCCAGGCGCAGCGGCAAGGCTCACCCTTACAATGATTTTTGGACGCTTGACGCCTGCAATTCGGGTCGGGAGCTCGGACCCTGCCTCACGTTGTCTCAACGTGGCAGGCTGGCTAGTGTGATTATGTGATCCTCTTCAACCCCTTGCTCCAAATTGGAAGAAAAGAGATACCCACGGCCTTGTCTTACGCACCCTACCTTACACTATAGTCCTCCGATGTCCCACGATCCCCATCAAGCCACTGTCCCGGGAGATATATCGATTGAGACAGGTATGTTATCCCCCACTCGGCTCTATTCTCATCAACTCCATCCTCGCCTATAGGTATTCACCGGGATGTCCCTCGGTCAACACCACATCAAACGTCGCAGGGGCAGTCCATCTTTTCTGATGGCTCAGGGCCTCTTTTCAATATGTATGTGAAGATGGCAGAACAAGAAGACAATAAAATGACCGATCGTTGGCAAAAGGATGCTGACGGCATCCTCATTTTCGTGGGTTCTCCTATTAGTTTCCATACCGCAGTCACTGTGCAACGGCTAACCCGAACGTTGTAGACTGGTCTATTCTCTGCTACAGTTGCGGCACTGGTTGCAGTGTCGATTCAGGACCTGAGACCTGGTCCGCAAGATAAATCGGAATTCTATCTCGAGCACATCTATCGGCTGCTTGCCGACCCCAACATATCCCGTGCATCAATCCCTAAACCACCTCCCTTTTCTCCGCCTAAATACGCAATTTGGGTCAATTCACTCTGGCTCCTGAGCTTGGCGATCAGTCTTACATGTGCTCTACTAGCGACATTATTACAGCAGTGGGCACGTCGATACCTCACGGTCACCCAACAGCCACGGCACAGTCCACACAAGCGAGCACGGATCTGTGCGTTCCTTGCCGATGGGGTTGATAAGCTGCACCTTCCCTTGGCTGTTGAAACGTTACCCACCTTGCTGCACCTTTCCCTTTTCCTCTTCTTTTCTGGTCTCATCGTATTCTTGTTCAACATTCACCACACCGTCTTCAGTGTCGTGGTTTGGTGGGTCGGACTTTCGGTAGGGATGTATGGATGTATCACGTTGATGCCAATCTTTCGTCCCGACAGTCCCTACTATGCTCCTCTTTCTTCGTCTGCCTTGGTCCTTTCTACTGGCGTGCAGTACGGAGTGTTCCGTATTCTCAGCTTCATCACACTCTTTCGCTACTTTAGCCAAGCAACCCGGGAGCGCTTTGATAATTTGATGGACACTTGTCGCGAACGGCTCTGGTGGGGTGTAGTGAAGACAGCGCAAGAAACTGCTTCGGCATCGTCGACGGAAATTGACCGTCGTGTGTTGAGACGGACATTCGACGCTCTGGACGAAGATCACGAACAGGAACAGTTCTTTGAGTGCATCCCTGGCTTCTGTAGCTCCGAAGTGGTGGACGATCCCAAACGAATTCTCGCAGAAATGGATGATTGGGGGTTGACAGATGCCCTCATTCGATTATGGGACCGTACTCTGACATCCAGTTTCACCTCAGAGACGGTCAAAAAAAAGCGGCTCACGACCTGTGCGAAGGCTGCCGGTTCAAGTTCCCTTGCAGCTAGGATGATCCTTCGAAACGTTATCTTAGGGGGCGTAGATGCAGTGTTGCGATCCGTTGAAATCGGCCATTCAATGATTAGTCTGGGAAATAACAACGACGAAGACCTTGCTCTGCCTGCACAAGCGATAGTTGCCTGGATCATTGCAGGCGTGCCAGTAGGGGAACGCGATTACCGTTGGAGAGCGCTTGTTATGGACCAATTAGGCGTGTCAGAAGCCGCGCTTCGAGACTACCTTGCACGTGGCGACAGCGTGCTACTTGCCAACTTGATCCACTTTACTCGCCAGTACTTCCGCTCCTATTTTGACGGGGATCGCACTATAATTTACGCGATGCAGTACATTCTTCTGTCGATTTCCGGATTTGGCATCAAGGATACTCTTCCTGGACTACAGCACGACTTCTGTGCCTTGTGGAACGAAATCGTTCTAAAAGCGCGGAAGAACTCCCCACCCCATAGCATTCCTTTCCTCATTCTCAGACACGTTCGCCATATTTACATCGCGTTACATCAAGACACCGATTCTGCCCCGACCGCGTTCTCCGCTCTCACTGATGATTATAACTACATCCTGACCCAATCATCCTCGTACCCGTCGTGCAACATCCCAGGTCACGCCTCTCACATAGATGGGGCCATGGTTGGCCTACCAGGGGAGACCGCTCACGCTCCCGCTGCCACTTTACCCATTGTCTCGCATCCCGACGTCAATCTAGCCGCCATCAGCCCTCCTGCCAGGCCTGGTGTGTCATCCCTGCCCTCGCTCACTCAACACCATAGACGTATACGCTTTGCAGACGAGCCGTCGCTGCACGACATGCCTCAGGCTACTGAGTCATCCCATCAATCTTGAAAACAACCAGTTTCCTGCTACTTCACTCGACTCAGCGACCACCGTGGCAACACAAGATCCCGCTCACATCCCAACCATCTCCCGCAGCCGGCTTAGAGTTTGACCGTCATTACACCCCGGCAGCTTTGACATCCAACCCTCAGCTACTCGCCACTCCCATCGAGTAGTACAGTCGCCGAGCAACACAACACGAATGTTGGCGTTGTCCCTCCTTCAATAGTACCCGGCATGCCATTTTCATATTTCTCAATCCCAGTTCCTGGCAACACACTTCCCGCAGACACCCACAGGCATCCTCGACCTCTCCCAGATCCCAAATCGACCAACTGACCCCCGGCCCGGGATTCCTTCCCGTGAACTCAGTTACAGCGTTTTCTTTCACAGCTCCCCAAGTGACCTACGTTTTCGCACGGAAGCAGGACATCGAATGTTGCAACATTCCATACCCGTGACGATTCCTGGGCTCCGAACCCCTTTAATAGCGTGGCGGACCCTCATCACCCACCCCAGCTGGCAGTATCCGTCCCTGACGTAGCCACAGAGCTTTCGCGCCGTTCCCTTGACACAGTGCCAACCTCTCGTGACATTGGTCAACTACAGTAGAAGTGAAAATGTCGTGTACTCTGCCAATCCAGTCGTAACTAATCGGAAATGTCGTGACGCTGAAGGATATTGGTAAGTTTGTGCTATGTGATACACGAGACTACGCTCACTGGGCGGGACCCCCGGCCGACATCCCTTTACTGTGACAACGACGACGCTGCGTTTGCTTATACTTACACAGGATCACGTATGGCACTCACGCGCCAAACACATTCGAGTAAAATACCACTACCTCACGAAAGCACTGAATCGCAGACTTCCTACGACTTCGCCAATACCTTGGTATTTTCGTTACTTCTCTCCTTTCTTCTCTCTCTCTATCTCTTCCTCCATGTCGCGCTCTCATGTCGAGGAGTGTTGAACCTTGATGGTCACGAGGACGTCACGAGACATGCCGCTGGAGACATGTGACGGCCAGTATTTACGCGCCTCCCCTGTGTCAGCCTCCCCTCAGTTCGTTTGTCTACAATGACTGAAGGTAAGCACCTTTGACTATTAGCACATGATCCTACCACTAACTACACTCGTAGTTACGAGTCTAAGTATCTACAAATACAGTTCGTTTGTCTACGGTCACGCAACGACCGAGGTTACGAGTCTAGATTTTAATACTCTCAGTATGCTTCATTTGTACGCCTAGTTAAATGTATCCGATTGTCGGGTGCTGAGTGACCATGCACGAGTCACGAGCGATCTGAGGATGCTGGACCGTCTGTGATGTAATTTAATCACCGGAACTTTGTGGACTCACTTGATGGCCTTTATTATGTTCTCCACCACTCTGGGATGTTATATTTCTGCCATGTTACCCTGATCCTCGGGATGTAATGGTAGAAGTGTATGTTGTCCAAGATACCCCCACTGGCACCTTTTATGTTGTACCGTACTTGAAAAGCTCCCAAGAGCGATGTGATCGTTGGAATTTACAGTAACGTGGAGTGATTGTACTTTAATTGCTAAAAAACAATTCTCACTACAGTATGTATGAGTATACGAAGAGGTACAGTGATGACGTGCTGATAATATCCAATCTTGTGTTTTATGAGCGTACAGAATAAAGGAAGGACTCATACGTAAGTGGGTTCTCCGACGTTGCGCGCAACACTACGGGGAAGGGTCGCGCGGCCTTGGGATAGGATAATGGTCTCGCCGCTTTGGTTTATGGCATCTAGCGCCTTGTCTCGGAGGTCGCTGTCAAAGCAGCTCTGTGGGGAAACATCTTGGAGTTCGTGCACTGCGTCGTCAATACGCGTGCGTGGGCCTTTATATTTGCGAAGGATATCCCCCGTCAGCGCCAGGAGCCTGCCCGTGATGTACTCAGGGTAGGTACAATCCGAAAAGATGCCACGGCCTTGGATGACAAGGTCACAAATGAGGTTCAGGAGGATGTGCTACGTCCCAAGAGAATCCTTGCCGTCCTCCCAGTGAGATGTGATGGCTATGAAAGTAGACCCGTAAAAAACAGAGGGGAAGACGTGGATACTAGCTATCTCGTGGCGAGGAAGAAAAGCTCGACGGTATACCCGAGACCGCGGCTGTCGCGTAAATCTTGGAGACGCCACAGTTGCTGTTTCATCGGGTCCCTGAGTCGACGCAGTCGAATAGGGATCTGATCGATGGATTTCAGACCCTTGAGTGCCTCCTCATATCCCTCAGTGCACCTTCCCTCCGTAATGTCGCGGAACTTGGTCCCGAGGTTGTATAAGCCCCGGACTTGCTGGGGAATACTAATCGTGGCAGGACAGGGGTAGAATCAATAAGGTCGGATTAAAAGGCACCGCTAACTAGGGTGGGTCTATTGCGTTTGAGTTCGTCGAACAATAAACCGGGAAGGCGCCGGGTCAACCTATGAGCGGCCTGGTTCATCGCATCTTGAAGTAAGGAGATCCTCCAGTCGACACTGTCTTCTGCGTCAGTTCGTGATTGATGTCCTCCAGTCCAGAAACCTGCGGTTCATGTCTATACAGGATCTCTTCGACCTCTCTTGGATCTCTGGTTCTGCTGTCCCAGGGCTCGAATGCTCGATGTAGAACCTCGACATGGTTCCATGCTTCCCATAGACGTCTGTCGATCTCCTTGACACACTCTAATGAATTTTCATCCGAGGCGCCAAGGTGCGATTGAAAGCGTGCAAGGCCACTCACAACATATCCGGCCAGCACTCAGCTGGCCATCCCTCAGCACCTGTTGAATGGCCACGAGCGAGAGATACATGTCCAGCATGCGGTGAGCGATTGATGCGTTCCAACTGCCGGCGATGCTCCCGAGAGAGGGGGTTTTTTTCTGCAAGATTTAGTTCGCTAAGCATTTTCCCGATCTCTCTAAACCAGCCCAACTCGGCATGAAAGGTGAAGACAAGGGATGCCACGACGTCGATGCAAGCACGAATACGCCTTTTCCGAGCGTCCCCGTTCGCGAAAAGGCCACGGTTGGTACATGTCTGCAATAGGTGACCTATACGTTGGCAGAGCCCATTGAAGATGTTGTCGGGTAGAGGTGATTCGTCATGCGACGGGTGCCATCTGATGAGGCGAGTGCAGCGAGGATGTTGTCGACCTGGAACATCCCTAGTCGAGGGGGCGCAGTCATCGGTACCAATTGGTGACCCCGGAGACGAGTTGCTATCGACGTGTCCCTCATCGCTGGTATCGAAGACCTTTTTCCACACTTTGTTTCCCCATCCTGGGTTGAAAGAGCCGGGGATAGCCAACGCAAACGATTCCATCTCGGTGTCCTCTGTGGCGTTATTGAACAACCATCAGATCGCTCGCTCATCACGGTCCCTGCAGTCCTCGCTCCGCTCCATTGCTAGCTGCATCTTCCTTCTGCCATGTTCGAGCTCACGGACTTCAGTTCTTTACCAGGAGGCCGGCCCCAATACTTTCGTATATGCGCTTTCTGGCATAGATACCAGAATGGGCCTGAGAGTGGATTCTGGTATGGCCATTGGGGTTTTATGACTGGCGCAAACGTGCTGAATATGTAGAACAAACCAACGGTGGCGCGAAATACCACCTTGTTGAGGTTCCATGAGGAGTCCAAGAGCCCCACAAAGAATAAGAAGAGGGAGACGTGGAGGAGCCCAGGAACAGCTTGGGCCACGACCAGCATATGTGAGCCCTCGAGGCCTTCATAAAAGTATTGTCTCAACCGTGCACTCTTCAAAGGATGACCATACCGGAAGACTTGCATGTGGTAGCGGACCCACTGCTGGACAAGTGTAGCAGAGAGCGCCGCAGAAAGACTGAATACAAGACTCGTGAACCAAAAGGCGTTCACGCGGACGTCAGATGATGAAGGGCTGAAAGTGGGGTAAGGTTGTAGTGGTGGAGCGGATGGGATGGGGACCTGTGCGGCGATCGAAGCGAATTGCTGCGAGATCTGTACGAGTAAGCCAACGGTTTGTTGTTGGTAGTCGACCATCATTTGGGAAGGGGTCTCCTGCAAGGACTGACGACTATCGGTGGTGGAGGTAAGGGTCGCGGAAAATAAGCCAGACTACGAGTTCATGATCAGGGACTCATCCGATATACTGGATGACAGTAGTCGATGTACAAATATTAGGACACCGTCCATATCATCCTTCAATGTTTGGATCCGAGCGACATCGTGACTCTTAGCCTCATTCTCGTAAAGAGACCGGCGTTGGCACCTTCAGTGAAATCTTTCTCTTTGCCATTGGCCAGATAGCGTGAAAGCCCTCGACTAAAATAAGATACGGACGAGAGTTACAAGATGCTGCATGTACCCCCTGGGGTTGGTTTCCGGGGTCCCCTTCCGCACTGGCAGGGACTGACTGTACTGACCCACGCTGCAGCGGAGATGGACCAGGGTCGTTCTCAGGATCTACGCTTCCTGTTTCCCCTTGTTCAGAACCATGCATCAGCATATCTGACCTGCGGAGAGCGACGACTCGGAGAGAGAGTAGACTCACCCTGATACCCTCCACTTTCGAGGTCTGGATCGGTGTCCCGTGTCATAGAGCCTGTTATCTCAACGGAATAAAAGAAAGTTCAAGTTATGGCGAAATGAAGAAATGCCGGAATACAGTAGTTGAGCGCGTGTCACGCCGCGCTACATGCGCGATATTCCAATTTCCAATTATTCCGTAAATCGTAACCTTTCAATTACATCACATCACTATACGATATCACTGCACGATATTTTCCTTGCCCCTATGATCTTGGATTTTTTTTGACTGGTCCCCGTGCGTGCGCCTTGTAATGGGAATGGGAATAAACCCTTTGACGCTTCCCTTATAGAAACCGAGGACGTCTCCCTGCCCCATGACACAACTTATTTACAGTACAGTACTGCAACCTCGAGCAGTCATCCCCCCTGAATCCCACCCGTACTAACATCCTCTCATGGGTAATTGTTGCTCCAGCACTGTCGACACCGACCCTTCTCCACGTCCACCACTCCCGAGGAGTGGTCCTCCTCCACAACCGGAACCTGCGCCTGAATCATCACAGTACGATGTGCCTGCGTCTACACCACCTCAAAATGTCAGAGAGAAAGTCGACGACCAGCCATCCGAACCTGGACCTACCAGGGCTCACGCTGCGCCTGCTTCGTACCATCGCTCCAGGTCAAAGTCTGCGCATCCGTCACATCGGCCGGAACTGCCTCCACATTCGCCACCACCGGTCGTAAGGCCTAGGGCAATAACTGAACATAGGACTGGTAGATCGAAATTTGAAAATCCATCATCCAACAACTCAACGGTGTGGAGCGTGCTTTCTGACAACTTCAGGTATCTATACAGTTGTACTCTCATAAGCCATTATTGTCCTAATTATCTCGCAGATTCAGGATTCTTGTCGTGGGCAAGGTGCGTGCTAACTGTTAAGTAAGTCTCGCGTTTATTGATTGCAGGTCTTCATAACAGAGCCGCTCCGGCAAGTCATCACTCGTCAATTCCATCTTCAAAGTGGATACTGCTGTACGCATACAATCGCCTTACGCATTCCTTCCTAGCCATCCTGACTCTGCCTCTGGGGGAAAAAAAGCCTATTCCTGGGAACGCTGATATCAACGTCGGATTTTCTCACCCCGACAACAGTCGTCTTATAGTCCACGAGTTCCCTGGATTTGAGCCTGGATACGCGCAAAACTTGCAAGCCATCCGGGAATTTATCACGGGCTGCACTGACGCAAACTTCCCGCTGTCGGAGAGACTGCACGCCATTTGGTAAAGAAGCAGTCATGCAGTAACGAGCGGCTAACGAAATCCCTCTTAGGATATGCGTGCCCACTGCGGACCTCATTGATGGGAGGCTCGGAGACGGGGTGGAAGAGATTCTGGGCACGCGAAAAGGTGAGCGCTCTCAAGTAACACCTGTTCTATCTAACAAAACACTCAACCCCTAGTGCCCGTTGTTCTTGTCTTCACGAAATTTGACCTACTCGTCACCCAAGTTCTGCCTGATATCGCAAGCGGTAACCATGACCGTGCGAAGGCCAGAGCACAGGAGATGTGCGAACAGTCATGTCGCCGGCTGCTCCGTAAGCATCCAAGGGATGTGCCAGCTGAGATTGTTTCCAGTACTTGCTCTCCTGTATGCGTTGCGTGGAAGGGCTCTTTGACTTCTTCGGTTGTTTACAGCGAGGTCGGGATTTGATGACCTCATTTCCAGGCTGTTTACAACGACACACAGGCTTGTTGCGGCAGACTCACTCAATGCTACTGTATCTTCCACCTCGTCTGAATCACAAAGGGGCACGTCGCAGATTTCCCCTGTGGCCCTTGCGTGGTCGATAGCACAGAGAGTAAGCAGTGATGTAAAACTTCAGGCCTCCATCGTGCACGTAATTTCACTTCTGTTCTTAAACTATATCTTCTTATCTCTCCCCACAGGGTTGGGCAAAGTCGTGAGTACATTATATTCAGCTCTTAATTAATGTCGTTCTGACAAGGGCCCTCGCTCAACATAGGGTATTGGCGTAGCCTCGGGTCTAGTCACGAATTCGCTGGGCGGACCCTGGAATACTGCATAGACATCGTTCACACCGATATTGTTGACGTTTGGAATCTTCGTGATCAAAACAAGGTTTGTTTGTTTGTTTTTATTCTGACGGTGGATGTGTCGGCTGAAGGAGATGGTTAGTATCTCTCAAGCAGAGAGTTCAAAGCGCAGATGTCTCACCTTGTCAAAGACTTGGCTATGCCACACGCCAGTGCGTCGCCGGGGTGAGCATCTTCCGCATGGGATCAATAGAGGACGTTGAAGAGACCAATTTTCCTAACAGCTCTAACCTAGATGGTGTTGTAGGGGCTGGATCACCGACGCCTGCGGCACAGTGGGTGAAGGATTCATATCAAAATGGGTAAGCAAACCCTTCGTGTACCATAGATATGGCCTCATATCTTCGCCCAGTACCGAGAACATGCGCTGCATAACGGGCTACATTGTAGACCTTACCGTCATCCAGCATGAGCTTTTCCAATCTGCTCGTGATTTGTCTACTAGAGAGGTTCGGTCAGTTATTGAGCGCCATGACAAGTCTGGCCCCAGGGCTCGGATCCACAACGATATCCTCAGCTTTGTCACGGGGACAGCGCATCTCATCTATCGCGAGCGCGACGTGATTCTCGAGAAAACTATTGACTTGATTGCGCAGTCTTGTAACTCACCCCCGGGCAGCAGTTAAATGGCATGCCTGGGCTAGCGGTACTTATTGTTACCAGTTCTCCGATACATTTTTCACGGTATTGAGACACCTTTGCCCGGGCCCAGATTACTTTTCCAGCTACCCACAGCCTCCGCTTCCTCGTCTCCTTGGATCTACATACCACACACTAACGATATGGCTGTAGGTCCATGACTTTACAGTAAGCGCCCTTCGTCGATCTACCTGTCCTATTTCGGTATATATCGAATGTCCTGAGCCGCAAATTATGGGAAACCTCTATCCTCATCCATAATAGACGCTATGATAATTAGTATTTGTTCATTTTCACTCGCCAACCTCCCATAATTGACGCCCACACCCTGGACCGTTTCTACTTAAGGTGTCGCACACAGCGTTGTCACGGTGCCGGTTACGTGACTGTTTACAATGTCGTCGACTGACTGTGACTTCTTGAAACCATACATGACCACGACTTTATGGGGTGGGGGTGTACTATGTAAGGTAATCGAAGTTCGCATGATGCAGAGAAGTAAAAACGCACGAGCAATGCGAATTGCATAAGCAAACTGACCTTATCGAGATAGGATAACATTATGCTATTACATAATGTATAGGATAGCTCTTATATCGCACGCCCAAGAATAGGGGCAATAGAGCCATTCTGGTCCCGACCGCACACACAGAGGTTTCACGGAGATGAACACACGAGGAAGCCTCGCAGAGTCGTAACAAGTATGGATTGTGGTAGATACAGATGTAGCCACGATTCTTGTGAGGACAATTGCAGGACCCCACAGCACTGCAGAAAGTCGCAAACTTTCGGTGACTTTCCCACGATCTACGCTCAAGGCTGCCACCAGCACAACACTGGGGCACCACTGCTACGATTCAAGCTTCTGGAAGCATGCAAGTTGGCTCGCAGTCGCGTATCCCGGCAATCACTCGTAGCTTCCTGCCCCCCGCTCACAGCACCTGTGGATCGGCCACGAGCAAGGGGCATGTCCGGCGTATTGCGAATGAAGGGTAGGTGACTCAACAACCTCTGCGTGAATAGCTCCGCGCGCAAACTCCACCGAAGCTCTACGATACACTACGATTGCCCACACACGGGCATGGGAGAAGTATTAAAACCTTTGCAATGCAGTAGCTTTTACTAGATCTACATATATAATTAGTGCTACATAGGTTGTACCCCAAGGCGCACATTAATGGATTCCAAAAAAAAAAAAAAAACAATACAGACGAGAGTTACGAGGTGCTGCATGTACCCTCTGAGCTTGGTTTCCAAGGTCCCCTTCCACAGGGACTGACGGTACTGACCCACGCTGCAGCGAAGATGGGCCAAGGTCCTTCTCAGGATCCACGTTTCCTGTTTCCCCCTGTTCAGAGCCATGCATCAGCATATCTGACCTGCAGAGAGTGACGACTCGGAGAGAGTAGACCCACCCCAATGCTGAGACGGGCCGGTAGCTAACCGGATTAGCCGGTGCGCATGGACCGCGAGTAATGTAGCGATACAATGTAGATTAGATAATCTAAAATGCGTACTTACACTGATTAAGACAATTTACTACGCTACACATTGTTCCACTTTTATTCTGCAATACAATAGGGCCAGAATGCATTGTTCCAATAGCTGGCCAAAGCACACTCCTTTACTGTATTTAAGGACGCTTTTTTCTGCACTTTCACTTCAGTTTTCGACCACTCAAACTGAATTTCTCACGCTAGCGCTTACCAAATCCACGCTGCGACAACACCCAATACCTTCCACTTTCGAGGTCTGGATTGGTGTCCCGCGTCATAGAGCCTCAGAATTACCTTGCTGCAAGCAAGGTCTCCTTGTCGTCAAATTTTCTCCTTATCGAGCGAGATCTGGGAGTGACGTCGTCACGCATGGTATGGCGGCGTTACTGTGACACCGGACATACAGTTTCGGCCAGCGTGACAACATCACTCGTGCCATGGCGGCGTGACTGTGACGGCGGATATACAGTTTCGCGCACCGGATCATCGGGTCGACCAACCCGGAAAATCAGGTGATCCTTGCCATTGTTTGGCGACGTCGTGACGATATAGTGATTTCAACGAATATAGATAGGCAGGATGCTCTCTTCCTATGTAATCATACTATGTAACCATATTGTCCCTTGCTCTGCCCACTTCTGTTTGTCTATCCAATGCCTCTAACCGTTCGTCCTCCTGTAAAAGATCAGGATCAAATGAATGTGCAAACAGCTCATTGTCAAAATCTCGTAATAGTCGGATTGTGGATCGACCTGAGCTTCGTGATAATGCAACGTAAACGTAAACATTGAATAGCGACAACGATCCTGATGGCGGAGAGGCAAGATCAACAATTACATGTGAGATTGTTTGACCTTGTGATCGATAGTCTGTAAACGCGTAGGCCGGTGTAATCGGAAACTGGCGCCGTACAACATTGCGTCGTACTTTGCCTGTTTGCATTCCCGACATCTCTACCTGTACGTTCGTCGATAGAGGCTGGATGGGCACAACATTTTCCTCCAGATCTTCTAGATGAGATGCTCGTGTTTGCGTTAACTTAACTAATATGCAAATTGGCAAATGGCGTAGGTGCGCAATCGGTCCCGAGTGTAACGGTGGTTCATCTGGGCTTAAGATGATGTCGACGATTTCACCCTGAGCACCGTTCATAATATCCAAGTCCGTGGCAATGTTGCTCGTCACAAGCACCTTCATTCCTTTGGCAATCTCCGTTTCGCTCGGCAATTGAACTTTGGAACTTTTTCGCTTGGTGGACTGCATTGCGAAACAGTACTTCTCCGCTGCTGTAAGAGGTCGTTTGCCTATCGTATCCTCTGCGGTGCAGATGAGTAGGCTTCAGACCACTCGTCCTTCGGATCCGTGCGCGATGTGTAAGAGTAGAGGATAATGACCCTGTCTTTCTCGCCCTCAACTGTAAATTCCAGCTTCTTATTCGTTTGTCGTTTCAATCGCAAAGCTCAGTGGGCATACAGTTCCCACCTTCCCACCGCCCGCCACTCTTCTTTCACGTGTTACTAGCCTTGGGCTTGTCCCCTATCCCCTTGTCAAATCAATCATGACGCCACATCGGCAATTCAAATTGCGGCACCCCTCCTTATAGACTTGACGAATCGTTTGACAGCCAATTCTAGAATGTAGTTCAATGTCGATTTTGCAGCAGCAAGGTCTACGCCAACGAAGTTGGCATTTCTAGTAAAAGAAAGTTGTGACAGAATGAATAAATGCCGGAATAGCTGAGCGCGTGTACCACCGGCGTGCGATCATATTCCATTTTCCAATTATTCCGTAAACCGTAAACCTTTCAATTCATCAGCAAACCTGCATGGAACTTTTTTTGACTTGAGTGAGCTCGTACGAGCTCGTACGAGCTCATATGAGTTGAAAAAGTAACGAAAGCCCATAAGTTGACAAGTAACCTACGTTCAGCCAAAAGTTTGCTAGGTCGTGTTTCCTACAAGTAATTAAGTGAAAAAAAGTTGCGGAAAGTCAAAAAAAGCCGAAAGTTGGAAAGTAGCATGCAGGCATTTTCCACAAATGAAGATACTGTTGAGATCGATGACCCAATCGTCCTGATATGATAACACATGCCAGTGTCTCAACTATCTACAACGCTTCCTCATGACCACATAGTTACCTGTTACCCAACACGAGCACCTCGAGCACCACATCCTGTCACAAGGCAGAGATGCTCCCCCAACAGGAGCCATGGCAGTAAGCCCCACTCGCTCTACAGGGCACCCATCTCGCTACGAAATCCCTTTCCTTGATGATGATGGGAGTAACTTCACATTTTGGAAGTACCACATCCAAATGGTCTTTGGTCTTCGAGACCTTTGGCCTGTGGCCAGCGGCATGGTGCCTGAACTAGACAGATTGATTGGGGGTTGCACATACTCACCGAGACCTCCCAGATATCATTAGCAACAAAAGCGGAAGTAGAAGCGTAGGGTGGATGAAAGGGGGTGCGTCGTGTAATTGGAGATGATACACCTTGGGAAACAGTTCAACGTTAAGAACGGGGCAGGGTGGGTGTCATCATCGGACACACCGAGGCAGTTGCCAAACACAAAAAATGACGCGAAGGATAAAGGGCTAGCTGAGCCGGCTGTCGACATCGCGCAAGGTGGTCTTTTCGGGAGCCACACCTGTCACCAGCATTCAGCATCCCAGCACCCGTATCCAAGTCAGCAGCGCTCATGTGAAAAAAGAGGGGGAGGGCGGGGGGCACACCAGTAGCAGATACTGACGATAGCTTTGATGCCCCCATCGTCGGCCCCATCCACATTAAGTCATGGAGATAGACAATCCATCGCAGTGTGTCGAACCTCGCGACACGCAAAGCACGTCTTGTTCGCACATCATTCTGCTATGTATTTCAAGCACCATGCCTCAGATGCAGCAGCTTTCGCCCCGCTTGGCCTTTTCCTTGGCTCTCAGCTTCGCTAGTGCCTTCCTCGCGACGGGTCCGGATCTGGTGGGAGAAGGAGAGACTGCCCAATTTAAGCACTACTGTCAGTCCTATTTTGACACCAATTGGCGGAAGAAAAAAATTCACGCACGATTGTTCCTGGCAGTCACAAAGATGTGCACACCCTCTGTGACCGCTGTGCGGACCCCTCATAATCCAGCGGGTTGATAGTTAGTCGGCAGGAGTGTGACGTTGATCTGAATGATCTGCAGAATGAAGTATCAACCCGAGAGATTCAAAGCACTCGCTAGTCGCGGCGTCATTGAAACTCACCTTCCCCTAATCCATTTCGTCCGCTAGGCAGAATCAACTCAGCAAGATATGCTAACAACGCACCCCCCAAAAAACATCACTCACCCAAAATCCCCGATGTACTGATCATCTACTGTCACACCCAGGCTCTGGGCGTACCTCCACTGGCGTTGGAGGCGGCAGTGGCGACGACGGCGGGGGAGTAGGGGATCTTGGATGTGAGGGTCCTAAGTCCTGATAACGAGCTCTTGCTGGGGAGCTAAGATGGCGTTTGATCTTAAGTCCTTTGACCATACGCTAGTGACACTTGTGCAAGTGACGCAAAGTCTGGCAATAAGCCAGAGGAGCAGTGGTTCACAAGTAAAGGCCTGAAGATGGTTAACTTGTCTGAGATTACAAGAGAACAGACTTAGGGTCTGCTCTAAGGCGATACAACGCAATATAAGTACATTGGGGAGGTGAGTCAGGTCAAGTCATAGTGTCCCTAGGACACTAGTAAGCGGACACAGTAAGCCTCGAGTCATCATACAGTAAGCAGGCCGACACATGAGTCATATTGTACAGTATGAGTCAGTAGGTGCCGAGGCAGCGCATGCGCAGAGGTATGCAAATGTAGCACTAGTGAAATGCGCACCAGAGGCGAAGCGTGAGAACCCCTACTATAATAGGAAGGTGAGCATGATGTAAGCGAAAGCGGCCAAGTCATGGCCTCAAGCAGAGTCTCAGGTCATAGGGGCCTGGCAGTCCATGAATGCGACGCAAGAGGAGTGAAATAGGTGGAAAGTAAAATGTACATGGCCCCCTTGTGCACACCGAGAGCAGAGTCCGATCTCGACATGCACAAACGTGACATCTACACAACCCCCTAAAGTTGATAATCCTTCAGTTTGGCTCCAGCGAGCAACACGGGCTGCACAAATGCAGATCTTAGTTCATCTGCAAGGACCCTGGCATGCTTCAGGGTCTCGTCTCCCTCATCCTCGAGTCACTACCTACGCGTGGGCATTCCCACGTCCTGGGACGTGCCTCCCAAAGCGCCCGGTGTGTGAGGGAGAGGGAGGGACGTTGAGCACGTGCGGGGTGGGAGGTGGATGAAATGGTATGATACCTACGAATAGGCAGAAAGAAGTCGGACCTCATGTAGGGGGAAAGGGGAGGGCCTAATTTGGGAGGGGGGATGTATTAGCATATAGACGGTAAGGTTTTTAAAAAGGACATTAAGGTGGAATATGTCTTTGAGAGAATGAAATAGGATGGGAATGGGAATAGGAGTGGCTGACAGTTCGACGGCAGGGAGGGCGCACGGACCGACCGGAGAAGAAGGAACGATAGAAGGATGGATCGGAAGAACCCAAAAAAGCTTACGTTCAAAGTGGGAGTGGAGGATGAAGCTGGCCGTGGGGTGTGGACAGAGGGACTATTTTGCAAATGGGTAACGCTCACTTGGAGACTCAGAGCTGAGGCTTGGAACTCGGAGGGAGAGGGGACGATCAATGGTGATGCGATACAACAAAGACTACTCAGTATCACTCACTTCTGCCACTGACTGCCAGTGAAGAAACCGATTTGCTGTGTTGAGCAGCACATAGTGCGCATACAACCAGGGAGTAAGAGACTCACTTATACAGCGACAAGTAGAAGTCAGAGTACTGAGGATTAGTGCGTACTACCAAGGAGCTTATATACACGAAGGACAGGAGTGACTGGTCACTATGTGACAGTAAACTAATAACCGTAAAGGAGTGTCCTTGTAAATCCCATAAGGGGATTGCTCTACTCAACTAGGGCGTGGTATAGAGCCCCTAACCGGATGCACGGCTATGCCGGCTTGTGTGTTTCCGGTTCAACACTCCCCCTTGCTAAGTGTACCGTAATAACAGAGCTGGTCAGAGAAGCATTTGATGCGCAAGTGCTGTTCAGACTTTATGCACCAGATCTTTCCAATAGGAAGGAAAGGCATGGCATGTGTGGGAGATCTTTGACTCTCTGTGATGCGAGTACAGAGGTCCAGACCTTCCGTGCATAGAGAATGCAGCACACTAAGTGGCGCATCTGAGACTGCTCTGGAAGCCAAGGGACATGCACCCATCAGTTTCTTGATCAGGGAAACAAGGGTCATGTGTGTGGCGAGAGCATCGCACATCTGACGGAAGTCAGGGATTCGTGACAGTCTCTGTGTTAGAGTGCATCTCCTGCATCTTCAGGACTTGTAGGTTGCGCAACCGCGTATTCGCCGCAGATGCCTGCATACCAATCCTGGAGGCTAGTTTCGTATGTGGACTATATACGCTTGTGCAAGCTGAAACGCGTCCGTCTCATTGCGTAAGAGCATAATAGGAGTCCCCATGGATTCTAGTGCTTCAGGGAAGATGAAGTTCACGTCCTGAGCATTGCAGCATGTGCCAAAAATGGCGCACAGAGATTGCACTGCATAGGTGCACTAAGCATTCTTAGGCGAGTAAAACTCAAGCCCAAGTTGACCCCTAAGTTCATGGAATCTAGTGCGTCCTAGATTCTTAGTGAACATGTCTGCAGGATTTTTATCTCCATCCACAAATTGGAGTTTAACCTTCCCATCCTTTACCACTTGACGAATATAGTGGTAGCGTATATCAATGTGTTTGATACGATGCTCTTGGACAGGATTAGAGGCCATGAATATGGCTCCTTGGTTGTCTCCATTGAGCGGAATAGGTTTGATGGTAAATCCGATCTCCTCAAGGAGAGAACGGACCCAGACAACCTGTCTACTTGTATCAGACAAGGACATGTATTCCACTTCAGTGGATGAGAGTGCGATGGTCTTCTGAGCTCTGGAATTCCAGGTGAAGACTGCGCTTGCAAGGCTTATCATGTATCCAGTAGTGGAACGGCGATTCTCAGTATTGCTTCCCCAATCTGAATCAGCATAGGCTTGAAAGCCTTTGCCGTTCACTCCATCATAGACCATAGCATAGTTGGATGTACCAACTAAGTAGCGGCAGATATACAGCGCTCTGTTTAAATGGTCTTGAGAGGGGTTTGCACTATACTGTGAAAGCTTGGTCACTGCATACGCTATGTCAGGGCGTGTGCCTAACATTATGTACAGGAGTGAGCCGATCACTTGCTGGAACTTATGGCAAATGGCGTCATTGACAGGCTCGTTATTGGGCATTGGTATATAGCCCATTGGGAGTGGAGTGTCCGCAGCTTTTGCATTGGTCATTCCAAAGCGTTGCAGCACTTTAGCAAGATAAGCGGTCTGATCTAAGTAGATACGCTTATTCTTGCGTCTAATGCGCATGCGCAAGAACTCCTTAACGTTGCCTAAGTCACAGCATTCCCATGCTTGCATAAATGCAGATTTGAGTTTGTTCACTTGGGAAAGATCTTTCCCCATGAACAGTGCATTGTCTACATAGACGATTGCAATGACTGGGTGTTTGCCTTTAGACATATAGACAAACACTCCTGAGTCAGAGAGTAGGCGTGTAAAGCCTAGGGCAGCCATGGACTCATCAAGCGCTTTCCACCATTGCAGAGCAGCTTGTTTGAGGCCATATATGGCGCGCTTAAGACGCAGGACTTTGCGTTCTTGGCCAGGTTTAATGAAGCCCTCAGGCTGTTCCATGAATAGCTCTTCATCGAGCTTTCCATAGAGGAAGGCAGTCTTAACGTCCAGCCCAGTAATGTGCCAATCTTGTAGCGCTGCCAGCGCTAGCATTAGGCAGACTGTTTCATATCGTACAACGGGAGAGAATATCTCGTTGTAGTCAATGCCTTCAACCTGAGAAAACCCTTTGGCTACAAGCCGGGCCTTCTTGCATCCATCTTGCTTAACATCAAAGACCCATCGGTTTTTGATGATCTTCCTCCCATGCGGAGGATCTACTAGCTCAAAGACATGTCGTGCACGAAGCGAGTCTAACTCTTCGTGACAGGCAGTCTTCCATTCCTTTTGTTGCGCTATAGGCATGCGCTGAATGTCCTTATAGGACCACTCCCTTACATTGGAAGTGTCTTGTGGCTCTGAATCTGGTGGAACTGCTGTGGCGAGCAGATGATTCAGTAATTTGACTCCCCCTTCTTCCGCTTGGGAGAATAGGTTTGTTTCAACTTCGTCCTCAGAGTGTGGCTGAGAGAGCGGGGTGTCGCTAGGAGGCTGTGGAGTAGGTAGTACAGGAGTGTCCTGCCTACTTGATTGACATGTGTGGGAGCTACCCGGCTCAGGTTCAATCATTCTTTGCCACTGGCCTTCCCGCTCAATGTCTCTCTCTATTTGAGTGGGGTGCCTTTCCCCATAGACATTGCCAGGACGAGTTGGAGGCCTTCGCGTCCGCTGAGAACGTCGCAAT
>WTXC01000181.1:0-40140 GCA_022496195.1 Lactifluus subvellereus
GGACCATATAAGACCTAACACATACTAATATCCTGGACCATCTCTGAACTATGTTATGAATGTCCTTATTCCAGATTATGAACTGTAGCATATCACCATAACCCAGAGGATTCAGGATGGTGTCTCACAGGAGACTATCTTTTCCCACTGAAAACCATATACAACCAGACAAATAATATCCTGGACCATCTTTGGACCTTGCTATGAATGTCCTGGACTCTCTCTGAACCATATATGATCTCACAAGCAATGTGCCAGGCTTGAGTTGTTGCCCATGCTCTTGATGGAAAGGGGAGGGCAAGGGGGCAAGCAGAAAAAGGGCCTTGCCCATGCTACAAACTGTGAAAAGAAGTATAGTGGTTTCACACAAAGAGAAGGCAGAAACAGCCCTGAAAGGTAGATTTAATGTGCCATTTTTCCAATTTCAAAAAGACCCCAGACACCTTGTGACATGTCACACATCACCAATGGAATGGTCTAGGCCACATACATACTCCAGGCCAAACACATATGTACCAGGGCAAATAAGATTGCCCAGGTGAAGTGGACCCCCCAACAAACCATCCCATGACTTGCCCTGGAATAAACTTGCATTTCCCCAGGATAAATATGTTTAGCCCCAGAATAAACAAAGATGGCCCAAATGGCCCCAGCCAAGATAGTACCTATTAGGCCTAACCCTTAATAGAAATTGTTAAGCCTAATAGGGCCAGACCATTGGTAACCTGAAGTGGGGACTCCAAAGCATCATCTGATCCATCAGGATCAAAGTCCATAAGCTGTGGATCTTGGATCAACCATTTAGTGTCATCATCTGGTTTGATGATAACAGCCATTCACTGTTCATATGTGGTAATTCATGCTTCTAGCTTCTACCACCTTTCAAGAAGTTCATTTCTCTGGGCAACAGAGCATGAGCTTCCTAATGATGTCATGTGATGCTGAAGCAACAGTCTGAAATGTGATATTAGTTTGAAAGCATCTAAGTTAGTAAATTCAATCCACAACTTACTGTGAGTTCTCAATGGCCAGGCCTTCCATGAGAGCAGATACAGCACTGGATAAATTCTTGTGCCAGATGTCAGCTTCCAACAGCCTTAGATGAATGTCTGCCAGCATTGGTACTAGTCCACATGGGTCATCCATGCTCAAAAGAGAAGTAAAGGCACCTCCTATGTTTTTCCAATGTGACTTCATAGATCTTGAGATGATCACCACAGTTCTCCATGGAAACTCATTCCTGGGCTGTCCATTCTTGAACCCCATCCAAATGATTTTCCGCCAATTGCTATCATTCATGTATTCATCCAGAACCTCTTGATGATGTGCAGTGGACATTGCTTGCACAAGCCCAGCAATTTTATCCATGCTAGACCACAATGTTTCCAGGATCTTGCCTTTAACCTGACCAGCACCCTTAATGAAATTGAGTGTAAACTTTGTGAAGCATTCTGGAATGTGAGCAGCAAGGTGCCACTTCCCAATAGCACCAGTAATCTTTAGAGAATCCCAAAGTTCCAAGAATTCTAACTGTGCAACACACTCCTGGAAATGAATGCTTCACTGGCAACATATGTTATAAATGATGAGTGTCTGATCATGGCCTGAAAACTGTTTCAGTGCCTGGCAGATTGAGTAGTCCATATTGATTTGCCTAGTGTGGAATCAGTAACACTGTAATTCCAATCCTGTCAGATATACACACCACTCTCCCTTTTGGAAATCAATGATGCAATGTGAGACAAAGGCACCATGTCTTGCACATGCACACACCCCCTTTCCTGTTGAGTCCAAGTGTTTCCAATGCAGGTTTCCATTATTTTGGGCCCTGTGATTGTTACATCTTAATTTCTTCATGTATCTTAGGATCCAATATGCTGAGAAGTTTATGGAAACTCACAGGCTGTCTTTCTGGCACATGCACCAAGTGGTTTGCATAGGGTGGATGCCTAACCATAAACAGTTCACCATCAGATAATGAAACATCATCCAAGGGATGTTTCATGATGAGATAGACTAATTTCATATTCCCATCCACAACCAATTGTGGCCAGTATAGCAATCTATCATATGTGGAATAGGTGCCATAGCCAATGGTAGCATGAGGAAAAGATCTTCCTCACCTGTCCTCCAGTTTCCATTCCATCTCAGGGGGTATGTTGATATCAATTTGCAGACATGCAGGGCAGAACAATGCAAGTCCACCATCAATGGAGATATCCAGCCAATCATGAATAACTCCAGCCCTCATTCAATTACATCAGGTAAACTCAACATTGCTTAATGTACTTTAAGTGGCTTATTGTCCTTAAAACCAAAAACAAGACAGATAAGACAAATAAGCCAAATTTTTGGCTTATTTTGTGCTTAGTCTATATTACATAAATTGGGCATAAAGCAAAACTAAGGAAATCTTATTTGTTAAGACAAATTCAGACAACTTAAGAAGAATTTAGACACCAGGAATATTTATTAAGAGGAATTCAGACACTACAAAATACATTAAGACAACTAAGAAGAATCTGAAAACAAGAAACATAATAAGTAGCATAAGAAAAAATCAGAAGTTAAGAAACATTAAGAACAATATTACCACTATATCATTCAAGTGAGCACAGACACTCACACAGGGTGGAGGATGCAGGGTCAGCAAGGGTGAAACTGAGTGAGTGCAGGCACTCACATACTGGAGGGTGGAGGATGCAGGGTGTCAGCAGGGGTGAAACCAAGTGAGTGAGCACAGGCACTCACAGACTGGAGGGCAGAGGACGTGAGGTGTCAGCAGGGGTGAAACAGAGTGAGCGAGCACAGGCACTCACATCCTGGAGGGCAGAGGATGCGGGGTGTCAGCAGGGGTGAAACAGAGTGAGCGAGCACATGCACCCACATCCTGGAGGGCAGAGGACACAGGGTGTCAGCAGGGGAGAAACCAAGCAAGCAAATGCAGGCACTCATGGACTGGAGGGTGGAGGACATGAGGTGTCAGCAGGGGTGAAACAGAGTGAGCAAGTGCAGGCACTTACATCCTGGAGGGCAGAGGATGCAGGGTGTCAGCAGGGGTGAAACAGAGCAAGTGAGCGCATGCACTCACGTCCTGGAGGGCAGAGGACGCAGGGTGTCAGCAGGGGTGAAACCAAGTGAGCGAATGCAGGCACTCACGGACTGGAGGGCAGAGGATGTGGGGTGTCAGCAGGGGTGAAACTGAGCAAGTGAGCGCAGGCACTCACAGACTGGAGGGTGGAGGACACAGGGTGTCAGCAGGGGTAAAACCGAGCAAGTGAGCACAGGCACTCACACACTGGAGGGCAGAGGATATGGGGTGTCAGCAGGGGTGATACCAAACAAGTGAGTTCAACCACTCATGCAATGGAGGGTGGAGGACACAAGGTGTCCACAGGGGTGAAGCTGAGTGAGTGAGTGCAGGCACTCACATGCTGGAGGGTGGAGGGTGTGAGGTGTCCATGGGGTGAGACTGGGTGAGTGGGTGTGGGCACTCGTGCGCTGGAGGGCAGAGGACGTGTGGGTGTTCATGGGGGGTGGGACTGGGCAAGTGAGCACAGGCACTCACACACTGGAGGGCAGAGGACGTGGGGTGTTAGCAGGGGAACCAAGTGAGCAAGCATAGGACTCACCCACAAATATGGGACCAGTGGTGGTATTGCTGGTTGCTGCTGCAGCCGCCACTGTTGGCTGCTGGTGTGGCTGGTGCTGCCACTGCTGCTGTCCTAAAGGGGAAGGATCATGGAGTTAGTATACAGGTTGATTGAAAAAAGGCAGCAGAAGGGGGAGACCACACTTGCCTGCCCTCGCATGCATCACTGCTGCTGTCATGTCCACTGCTCCAGCTGCTGCTTGTGATGCCATTGCTGCTGTTGTTGTTGCCGCCACTGCTGTGGCCATTGCACCCACTGCTGGTGCTGCACCCATAGCTGCTGACGCCATTGCTGCTGTGCCTGCTGTTGCTATTGCTGCTACCGTGGCCCCTACACTATTGCTGCTGTGCCGCTGCACTGCCGCCACCACTGGTGTTGCCACTGTGCCACTGCTGCACCGGTGTTGGTGCTGCCTCTGTGGTGCAAGTGCTGCCACTGTGGCCACTGCGCCCACTGTTGCTGCATGTGGCCCCTGATGTCATTGCTGCTGTGCTGCCACCAAGCATGTCATTGTTAGTGGTGGGGAGGAAAGTGGGCATGCATTGCCCCTGGAGTTCCCATTGCTCAGTCAGCAGAGGGATGGAAAACAAAAAAAAAACATACAGAGAAGTCCCATGTGATGCTGGGAAGGCAGAACTCACGACTAAGTCACGAGTATCAAGCTGGCAATATTTGTTTGACAATATTTGCTAATCATTTGTAAGCCCCTCGCTACTCGCCACTCGCGCACAAGTCAACACTCAACTCAACATCATTGCATCAACCCACTTGGCATGCTCTTCCTTGGGTGTTTTTTTTATATTTTCTTTGGTGTCTAAGTTAACTACTGTAGTAATTGCCCTCCCAGGTACACTGGCATGTTGCCAGCACCCCCCTCACTTGCCACTGCGAGCCTGGGGTGGTTCACACCCTCTCTATGATGACATCTTGCTGCCACATCACTGCCACCACCCTCTCCCGCTTGCTAGCGTGAGCTGGGGGTGGTTTTGACGACGCCCCCCACTGCCAAGACCCCCTTCCTGCTTACAAATGCAGGCTGGGGATGGTTTTACTCCCTCCGACGATGTTTCGCTGTCACATCACCACCACTGCCCCCTCTCGCTCTCACAAGCATGAGCTGGGGGCTTTTTTTCTTTTTTTTATTCATACCATTCAGTCTCTAACTGACAATAGCTCATCACAGGTACATGGGGCCCTGCCACCACAGCATCCCCCTCGCTTGCAAAATGCAGTTATGGCGGCATTTCACCCCCACATCACCACCACCATCCCCTCTTGCCCACAAGCATGAGCTGGGGGTTTCTCCTTTTTGGTGATGCCCTGCCGCCACGTCACCACCTCCCCGTCACCATTGCTGCAACTGCACCAGCATTGTCAGTGTGGGCCTAGCTGCAGCCGCTCCCCCCACTGCACCACATCACCATTGCAGCTGTGCCAACACTGTCACTGTGGGCATAGCTGCAGCTGCATCGCCATCATGGTTGCACCTGTATTGTTGCCGCCGCCACACCATCATCATCATTGCAGTTGCACCTGCACCATTGCCACAGTGGCTGCTGCTGCACCATCACCGTCACCACCACCTCCGCCACACCATTGCCGCTGTGGTTGCGTGTGCATCGTCACCGCCACCCCGCCATTGTGGCTGCGCCAACACCATCCCCCCCCTTCCCACTTGCAAATGTGGGTTGGGGGTGGTTTTACTCCCCAGGCCTCTGACGACGTTTCACTGTCACATCACCACCACCACCCCCTCTTGCTCACAAGTGTGAGCTGGGGCTTTTTTCTTTTTTTTTGTTCATATCATTCAGTTCATCCTAACATAGCTTGTCACAGGTACCCAGTGCCCTGCCGCCACAGCATTCCCCTCTCTCGCAAGGTGTGGTTATGGTGCTGCCCTGCCACCACATCACTGCCTCCCCATCACCATCACCATCACCACTGCTGCACCATCATTGCCATCATGGTTGCACCTATATCATCGCCACCACCCCCACTGCACCATCATCATCGTCATGGTTGTGCATGCACAATCATCACCACCTCCACTGCACCATCACCGCCACCATGGCAGTTGCATGTATGTTGTCACCACCATTGCCATTGCCACCCCCGCTGCACCGCCATTGCGGCTGCGTCAACAATGTCACCATGGGCTTACTTGCAGCCACCATCACAGCCACGGCTGCTGTGCCAGCCAATCTACTGCTGTATTATTATATCTATTGCTGTATTGTTATTATGCATTCTACTTGAAAATAGAATTGTGGGCATGTGAATTGTGTGTGTCTGTATGTGTGTGGCCAGTAATCTGTGAGTCCCTAGAATTACAGTAAGTGGAATCAAGCATTTATTCATACCTATTTAAGCCATTTATTAAGGACATTGTACTTATTTAAGCATTTATTAAGAAAATTGTGCTTATTTAAAAGAATGGATCTCCTGAATTAAGCAATGTTTGGCTTAGTGAAATTTGTCTTAAAGTGTCTTATTTTTCACTTTAAGACACTTTAAGACACTTTAAGAAAAATCAACTTTACCTGATGCTATGAAGATCCTGCCACTCTCTGGAGACTCAAAGCAGCTCCCAATAGCAGTCCTATGTTGCACTATAAGAGCAGAAATTATGTCTGACTGCTCACATAGCTTACTGGAACTCTGGATGGAAACACCTCATTAGTGATTTACCAGATCTTGCTCATAAAGTTCATAGCTGCTGTCTTGCATTCCAGTGTATTAACCCAAAAGTGGTTGAGTACCTCAAAGGTAAATGCAGTTTTTGGATTTTTGAAACTTGCTGAAAAGAGTTTGGCATGAAGGAGAAGCTGAGTGTATTGTGCCAGAGACTTGGCACAGGGACACCATTGAATTGATTGGTGAAAGATCCCAGTAGATGAGATGATCACCAGTGAGGATCGAGATCCAGAAGTATTTGTCAATGCAGAGAACTCTGAAGGCTGATTGACATCATCATCTTCATTGGAAATGTCAAGGTTCCACATCATCTGAGTCTCAACATTGACTGGAATGGAAGGACAATTGTTGGGATAATTGTTACAACACCATGGGTCATTCTGGTGTAACAGCGATTACAACTGGTGAGTCCACTTGGGGCAACAGTGGGCAGAGAGCTTTGATACGAGAGTAGTTTGGTGTTGGCTGATAAGTCACTCGTATGTCTTGGGCTTTGCATGTGGGGCAGAGCACATGATTGTGGGAGGGGTGAGAGGCATGTGACCATGGGGAGGTACACGTGATCGAGCTGGGTCACTTAGCACAGACTCAGAGAGGGCGGCAGGTGGTATGCTTCGAGGCGGCAAGCTCAAAGGGTGAGAGGGAGAGGGGAGCCAACTGAGACTGACACTCAGAGGCAATGGCAATGAGGGGCAGGGCGAGGGAGGTGGCAACGGCACACAAAGAGGGCAGAGTCTTTATGGGCTTTATTCGTTTACTGTGTGGATAGTTAACGAAGTCAAGGATGAGGCTATCATCGCTTGACTTGACACTTTATATACAAGTATGCTACTGCATGGGAAGGCTGAGCTCTAATGTATATAACTGGCACACTCCACCATTGGAGTCATGATCTAGTCCCTACTGATGTCACCTATGACATCAGGCTACTGTATGGAGAGAATGGGCATAAGGGCAGAGGGCATAAGTGGCGTAAGCGTAAGAATAGAAGTGGGGCAAAGGGGAATCCCTGGCATACTGTGGAGTAGGTGGGGCGTTCTAGACTGTGAGTCATTCTCAGTCAGTCTGAGTCATACTGAGTCATCGGAGATCTCTGCCAGAGATCTCCAGCAAGGCCTAGATCCTTATGATGGAATGCTCTATGTCATAGGTCACGTGTCTTGTTCTTTTGTGGTCACATGATGGCATGTCATGTGACGTCTTGGGTGGGGAACCAGGCTGGATATGAACTATGGCTCAAGGTGGCTAAGTGCTGTGGCAGGGCAAGGTGGATCACATGTGGCAATGTGCTGGCGACTAGGACAGCGAGGGATTTCATAACAGTACTCCCTTCCTTAAGGCAAGACTGCCACATCTCATAGTCTTTTTAGTGAAATGTCTGCCTTATGAACTTGGCAGCATAGTCGAGGTCTTTGAGGTCCAGGATGGGTGATGTCCTAACTGCTGCAATGCAGGCGATGGTGCGATTGTGGTCCTTGGCTGTTCTGATCAGAGAGGCAGGCTTGCTCTGCTTCATGATTGATTGTGGTTGCAGTTTAATGTCCTGCCCAGGACAATGCGTGTAGGAGGGGGCGGGGACTGTGGTACCACTGATGGAGATGATTGGCAGGCTAGACAGGGGAAGGGGGGCGATGGCCACTTCTCTTTCTGCAAGGCATGCCAACTGCTGGGTGTGCCCTCTGTTGATGGCGGCTTGGTCATATAGGGGCGGGGCAGGGAACTCTTTCGCTTTCTCTTGACGGGCATGGCTGAGTTGTCTTGCAAGTCCTTTGACTTGCAATGGGCTACAGGTTGGCTTGGGCAGGATCTGGCATTGATCCTGGGTGGTGCGCATCTGCATGGCATGAACCTTGCTCATGCAGGCTTTCTTGGCAGATCGCGGTCATGGCAGGGCCATGGCTTTGGCGTAGGTGGTGGGCGTTGGCCTTTTAACACCTTGCTGAGGGCGATCGGCAGTAAGTGGGCTCAGTAATCGTCGAGTCATTGTACAGTAAGCAAGGCAAGGCATGAGTCATATTGTACAGTATGAGTTAGTAGGTGCCAAGGCAGCGCATGTGCAGAGGTATGCAAATGTAGCACTAGTGAAATGCACACCAGAGATGAAGCATGGGAACACCTACTATAATAGGAAGGTAAGCCTGATGTAAGCGAAAGCAGCCAAGTCATGGCCTCAAGCAGAGTCTCAGGCCATAGGGGCCTGGCAGTCCATAAATGCAGTGAGGGGAAGAGTGGGATGGATGAAAAATAAAGCGTACATGACCCCCTTGTGCACACTGTGATCAGAGAGGGATCCCAGCACGCACAAACATGACATTACCCCCTTCTTAGAGTCTGTGACTGACCTCAGTTACTACCGCCTTCAGTCCAGTCATAGGCGTCCATGGCATCAGCATCATACTCTGCAGTGAGGTGGGGGCCTTCCCTGGTGAGGTGAGTGAGAAGGTGGTCATTGGAAGGAGGGGGACAACTGAAGATACAAGTGGAGAGGGTGAGCTGTTCTGGGTGCTGAGTATATAGTGCTTAAAGGTCCAGTCCTATGGACCGGAAAATAACCGGGAACCGGACCGGACTGCACTGGGTGTAACCGGACTGCGGTTCCGGTCCACCTCGGTTAGCGGCAGCTACCGGTTACGGTCCGTGCAAGATCACACAGATGTCCATAACCGGCCATAACCAGTCAGAACCGGGGTGGACCGGTCTTTGTGCGACACATCACCACCTCCACCTGCGAGTCTGCGACCCACTTGCTGCCACAACATCACACACCGCCCCTCTCACTCGCAAATGTGAGAAGGGCCAGGTCTGCTTGGGGTGTGTCACCACGGCCACCATGTCACCGCCACTACCCCCTCTCGCTTGCAAATGCGAGATGGGTAGTCCTCTCTCTGGGATGACACCTAGCCACCACCACCCCCTCTCGCTCGCAAATGCGAGTTGGGGGTGATTCTCTTTTTACTTTGCCTGAGACGGCTGCCACCTCACCACCACCGCCATCACCACCTCGCTCACAAGCACGAGGTGAGGTTCTGCCTGCGAGTCTGCGACACGACTGTGGCTGCCCTCTCACAACTGAGGGCCCTTTCCATTTTTTTTGTCTCTCATCACTGGCTAACGGCTCCCCCACAGGTCTATGGAGAATGGCCGCTACCCCCTCTCGCTCGCAAGCGCGAGTTGGGGGTGGTTCCGCTTTTAATTGAGACAGCTGCCATGTCACCGCCACCATCCTACCATCGTCACCATCGCCGCCTCCATCGCACCGTGCAGCATGGCATACATGGCCTGGTCCATCCACACGGGCGCAGCGCGCATGCTGAGGCCTGCATCACCACCACCGTCACCACCCCGTCCGGCCTGCGAGTCCTGGCGCACGGGTGCAGCACGCATGCCGAGGCCGTCACCACCACCACCACCACCTCGTTCCGCCATCGTCACCCACCGTCACATGCAGGTAGACGTTGCCAGTAGATGCCACCATCTCCATCGCCTCGCGCTTGCCTGCAAGTCAGCGCACGGGTGCCGTGCCCATGCCGAGGTGTGCGCTACTACCACCATCACTACCCCGTCCGGCCTGCAAGTCCATGAGCACGGGCGCACGGGCACAGCGCGTACGCCGAGGCACGCATCACCACCACCATCCCACCCCGTCCAGCCTGCAATTCCATGCGCACGGGCACAGTGCACATGCTGAGGCGTGCATCGCCACCACCATCACCACCCTGTCCAGCCTGCGGGTCCTGGTGCATGGGTGCAGCGCGCATTCCGAGGCGCACGTCACCACCCCGATCCCCCTCTCGCTTCGTATTTTTTCATCAGCTACATTACATCAAATAGATTAGTGTAGTGTGTATTGTAGATTATATTTGTATCAATGAAAGTTCATTTAATTTCAACTTGTGAGAATGAGAGAACAAATGGTGTAGTAAGTGTATGAAAGACCGGTCTGAACCGCATCCGGACCAGTCCTGACCAGTTATGGGAGCATCCTAGAAAAAACCGGTTCAGACTGGTTACAGGACTGGACCGGACCGCAGATAACCAGTTCTGTGCGGTTCAGTCTGGTCACAGCAAATTTTCTCAAAGTCTTGGACCGGTTCCGGTCCCGGTTATGCCAAAAAAGGAAAAATAACTGGACTGGACCAGACTTTGAAGCACTATGAGTATATCCTCGGCTGGCCTTCTCCAGGGCATGGCGCAGGGCCAACAATGGGCAGAAGTGGATAACACAGTCCTTAGGAGTGTCTACAGGGGCATATGTGCTGGTAAGGAAGGGGTAGAGGATATTGTACGCATCTGCAGCAGAGAGGTGTGAGATGCATTGATGGTGGAGGTCCCTGTAGTAGCTTAGCCTTCTTGCATGATGATTGGTGAGGTACTTCACCTCATGAAGATGGCATTTCTCCAGTTCCATCTCCTACACATGGGTCTCGATGCCCATCTCCACCAACCACAAGCGTTCCACTTCTCCAATCAGGTATGGATCCCCAAGGGCCTTGAGTGCCTCATCCACATACTTATAGAACTGGCCAGCATCGCTGCCATCATCAGAGAGGATGGAGACTTGCGGTGGGGTAAGGCGAGGTAGGGGGCACCAGGAGTGGTGCGCAATGGGCCACATGTGTAGGGTGAAGGTGAAAATGATCCTGTTGTGGCCCATGGTAGCTAGGAGGATGGGGTCTTTTGCCCCATACATGAACATGATGTACTTGGGGATGACATTCGCCCCAGAGCCATCCTGGATGCATCAAGGGAAGTACCACAGGGAAGTGGGAAGGTTAAGGTGGTAGGGGTGCCCCAGGTGGTCAGCTTCTGGGTCTCCTCCAGTTGCAGCATCCAGATCAATGCTAGCTAGGGCACTCCACTTGTTAGGCAGGTTAGCTCGCAATGTGTCAATGCTCTCATGTCTCCCCATCTCTACTTCATCATGCAAGCTTGCTACTCCATTAATCACACAACCGTGCACCTCATTGTCTTCCAGGGTGTCTATGATTTCAGCCACCGTGGCATTGAGACATGCGATGATCTCTGCTCCTGTATGAGCACTGTGCATGTCCACTGTGAATGTGGGGGCATCATCTACTGGGTCCTCAGAGTGGACGTTAGTTTCATCAAAGATGAGGATGGGGCCTTGATCTTCTGGGGCCCACATCACCACTATATCTACCTTGCTAAATAGGTGGAGAGGGTCTTTGTCATCCACAGTGGACGTGACCGCAGTGGTCGCAGCCAGGAGGTGGAGGCCAGCGGTGTGGGGGAGCTCTAAGTCTGAGATGGGGGAGGATGGTGGAGGCGACAGAGCTGGTACAGTCTGGTTGTCTGCAGCAAGGAAGGAGGAATAGTCTCCTTTGTAGATGGGCGAGCTAGGCATGGAGGAAGCCACAGAAGAGGATGACATGTAAGCAGGGTGAGGGCGACGAGGATGACGAGCTGCAGCATGTGTAGAACTTGGAGTATATTGAGGAGGGGCAGAAAAGCGAAAGACCGAGGGGTGTACAGAAGCCACAGCAGCAAGGAACTGGGGGGAGTAAGTTGCTTGGAAAGAATTGGGGTGTTTCTGAGCAGTCTTATATGCTGTCTTGTTGCACACCATTCCGTTCTGGAATAGCACTAGTTGTGCTGTGGTTGCTGGTGTGCAGGACTGGTACCAAGTCTCAGGGTAATTGGGGAGAGGTGACATTGGCAATGCTGCAAATGTGGCAAGCAACGTCTCTGGTCCTGAGTCACTCTCTGGTCCTGAGGGTGGCGAGAACGTCGGCAGACTCTCAGAACTGGACACTGATATGTGTGAGCTTGCAGTTGGGTTAGGTGCTCTTCATCCTGTGAGTGGGGAAAAGATGCATAGGTGCCCCTCCCTTCCATGTGTTACCCCCTTCTTAGGTCTTGCATTGCCCCGATGCAGTTTGGTTCTTTGATGGAACTCCTCAACTAAGTCTGGTGCAAACACTTGTGAAGCAGGTTCCCAAGTGTTGTCAGCATGTGGGTAGTCTTTCCACTTGATTAGGTACTGGTGTATGCACTTCCTGCCATAATGGCATTCACCCATGACACATTCAACCTCCCATTGGGGTTCCCCTTCGATGATTTCAGGTGGGGGATGTGTGTAATTGGGTCCATGGGCATCTGTTTCTTGGTAAGGTGTCAAAAGATCGATGTGAAACACATTATGAATCATCCATGATGGTGGCAATTCCAGTTGGTAAGCCACAGGGGAGATGACTGATGTGATTTTGAATGGGCCAAAGCGTTTGGGTGCTAGCTTACTACTGGGATAATAGGTTTTGATGTGGCGTCCTTCGAGCCAGACCTTTTGATTCTCTTGGAACCATGGTATTACTGTCTTTGGTGGCACATTTAGGAGCATTTGTGCGCACTTTCTCACATCTTTGATGTGTGTAAGGTGGTCTTGGACTGTGGGGGGTGCGTTGGGTCATTGTCAATAGTGCATTGGGGTTGGTAGCCAAAGAGTAGTTCATGTGCAGTGAGCTTTGAGCAATCATGGGGCCAAGAGTTGTAGACAAACTCTGCCATTGGTAGGTAGTAGGCCCACTGGTCTTGTTGGTCCAGAACCCAGAGGTGCAGGTATTGCTCTACTTGTTGATTCATGCATTCACTCTGCCCATCTGTCCTAGGGTGGAATGCAGTGCTAATGTTTTGTTTTGTGTGAATGCTTTTGGCTAGTGCACACACAAAGTGCAACATGAATCTAGGGTCATGATCTGAGATGATGTGCTTGGGTAATCCAAACCAGGGTAGAATATGATGGAAATAGAGGGCAGCTGTTCCTTCTCCAGTGATGGTGGTTGAGCAGGGGAGGAATTGTGCAGCCTTAGAGCATCCCTGGTCCACAATGGTAAGAATAGCATTGTGTCCTGACGAGAGGGGAAGGTCTGTGATTAGGTTCATGGAAATACTTTGGAATGGTCCCTCTTCGGCTGGGACATCTAGTGGAAACAGTGCTGCTCTAGTTTGTGTGGTGCGTGCCTTAGTTTCTTGACACTTGGTGCATCCTTGTACATACTCCTTTGTGAACTGATCAAGTTCTTTCCCTCCTTCATAGTGTTGACACAGGAGTGCAAGTGTGTTTTTGACTCCAGGGTGTCCGGCAAGAGGGTGGTCATGGTATTGCTGGAGGACTTCTCTTCATGCATTCAGCTCCGAGGGGAAGGGGGTGAGATTCATCGCTCCAATACACTCTGGTGGGAACAAGGTGACATTTTTGTTGTCGTGTTCCCCTTTGTCTCCTGGGGGACATGATAGAAAGTCTGCAGGTATGTGTTGTTTCCCTGGGATGTGCACAAGATGGTAATCATATTCTTGGAGCTCTGGTGACCACCTAGCTTGATGGCAATTAAGATTTTGTGGATGCATGAAGTACTGGAGGTTGCAGTGGTCTGTGCAGATGGTAACCTTATGATGGCTACCTGCTAGATATGCTCTCCAGCATCTGCAAACTGTACATCAGCTGTGAAGGTCTACAGCAGACTACAGGAGCACTGTACAGTGAGCCATAGTGAGCCATAGTGCCATAGTGGCCATAGTGAAGGGTATGTTCTGAGCAGTGCTCCACAGTTGGGTCCTTACTGTGGAGTAGAGATTGACAGGGGTAACCCTGGGGTAAGAACTTGCTACCTTTACCCCTACCCCCCTAAACCCCTCACCCTTACAAAGGGTAAGGGTTTTTGCAGGGTAGGGGTAGGGGTTGGAGGGGGGTTAGAGGGGTATCAAATACCCTGAGGGTATTGCTTAGGGGTATGCATGGCCATGCTGTCAATGTGTTGAAATGAGACTACACATTTGGGAAGGCCACACTTAATTCACCCTATGTGCTCAAGGGCCCACATGGCCCAATGTAAGAAGTCCTAATGATGCAAGGGTAACTGGTGGCACCACAGTGGCATGTGGTGATACAATGGCTGCATGGATGTGGTGGCAATGTGGTGGCATATGGCAGTGACTAGCAGTGATGCAGTGGCTATGTGGATGTGCTAGTGACATGGGGGCACATAGTGGTGACTGGTGGTGACCTGAACATGGTGGAAATGTGGTGGAAATGCAGCAATAGCAGGTGGTGATGTGGTGGTAACATAGGCTATGTTGAACCATAGAGTAAAAAAGTGGGTGAGGGAGGGTTGCCAACAAGTACAAATACATACAAATGATTAGCAAACATTACTTGGCAGCTCTAGTTCAGTTATCACCAGCTACATGGTCTAGTCCCTGGTTATTTTGCTGATGGCTCTTCACACCTTCATTGTTATGATCTTGCTAAGGCCAGTATGAACCACCTTTTTCTTTATTACAATACACTGCTTATGCCAGCTCCACATGACTTGACTTCAGACTGCTTACTGTACATGCTGATGCCTGAATGACTGAGTGCCTTACTGCACTGACTGAGGCCTTGGAGCCTGTACTATACTTAGCATGAACTACTCCACTACCACTGTTGTGACTCAGGTAGCAGTAGCATGTGATTCCTTGTAATGCCCTATATAAGGGGCCCACTTTGCGCACAGTTAAGCCCTAAGCTTGACTTCATTTCTAATCAAGTTCTGTTGCCTTCCACTTTGAGCTTGCTGCTCTAAGTTGTCTTCCACTTAAGCTTGCCACCTCAAGTTACCTTCTATCACTTAGCAATCTCTTGCTTTGCTCCCACACCCCTCTAAGTCTGTTGCAAAGACTTAGCTTCAAGTTATAAGATGGACAAGTCACATGCCATCTTGTCTTAGCTCCAAAGATCTTAGCTTTGCTCACATGCTGCCATGACTGCTGGAAGTGTCATGCTTAGGACCATGTGCTCATTGCCCTTGCACATGTTCAGTCTTGCCCATGCCTAGTTGCACAAGTTGTGCCCATGGCCCCTTGAGCCATAACATTCATACCCTTCACAAATACCCCCAGGGTTTGAAATACCCTGCTTAAGGGTAGGGGTATAACAAGGGTACTATAACCTGTACCCTTACCCTTACCCCCATGTACCCCTTGCATGTACCCCCAGGGTTTTGTATACCCTTGTCAATCTCAACTGTGGAGTGCTCCACAGTTGAGTCCTTACTATGGAGAGCTGTACAGTACTACACAGGACATGATATGGAGCACTATGAGAACTATGGAGCACTATGGAGCACTATGGAGCAGTTATCTCTATTAGGGTTAGGGTTCATTGTGGTACAATTTGCCCACACTACCCATACCCACAGTCATCCTCATTCAAAAGAAATAAAAAATTAGTTTTATTGATTTTTTAAACTACATATACATTGTTATTAATGTAAACTACACTAGAATACCCTCAAGCCTGCTAGACCGGTCATCATCGCTGTTGCCGTGTCGCTGCCATCATCGTCACGGTATCGTGGTCGTGGTTGTTGTGGCTGCAGTATCACGGTCGTCATCACCTGCAGTCATGGTGGTCATGGTTGCAGTCACGGTGGTCGTGGTTGCAGTCGTGGTGGTTGTGGTTGCAGTTGCGGTGGTTGTGGTTGCGGTTGCAGTGGTTGTGGTTGTGGTTGCAGTGGTTGTGGTTGCGGTTGCGGTTGCAGTGGTTGTGGTTGCGGTCGCGGTGGTTGTGGTTGCGGTCGTGGTGGTTGTGGTTGCAGTCACGGTGGTTGTGGTTGTGGTCGCGGTGGTTGTGGTTGCGGTCATGGTGGTTGTGGTTGTGGTCGCGGTAGTCAGGGTCGGGGTGTGGTGGCTGTGGTCGTGGTCGGGGTCGTGGTCGTGGTCGCGGTGTTGCAGTGGTTGTGGTTGTGGTCACAGTGTCGTGGTCATCACAGTCATGGTCGTGGTGTCGCCGACGCAGAGTGTCAGCAGGGGATAAACCAAGCAAGCGAGCGCAGGCACTCGCCAACTGGAGGATGGAGGACGTGGGGTGTCAGCAGGGGTGAAACCGAGCAAGCGAGTGCAGGCACTCACAAACTGGAGGGCAGAGGATGTGGGGTGTCAGCAGGGGTGAAACCAAGCAAGTGAGCGCAGACACTCACAGACTAGAGGGCAGAGGACACGAGGTGTCAGCAGGGGCGAAACCGAGCGAGCGAGCGCAGGCATTCATGAACTGGAGGGTGGAGGGTGCGGGGTGTCAGCGTCATCATCGTTGGTTGTGCCAACATCGAACGATGTGAATGCCGTGCACACAGGCGCATAGGCAGCGATGTGGCGGGGCACACCCTGGGGCCTGTTCATACCCTGTGGGCACAACAATACCTGCAGAATACAGAATTATTAGCTAGGAAGGGCTGAGTTACTTACAGTAAGATAAAAAAACCAAGGATGGCATGCTCAATTGAACGTGGTCAAGTGGGGAGTGCGAACGAAAAAAAAAAGTTCAACATTGGCCATCACATGACCTGTAAGCCCGTTTTTTTCTAAGTCAACATCCGTTTTTTTTCTAGGTCAACACCCGTTTTCTATTCTAGTTGTCCACACATTTATTCAGGCCAACCATTGGGGTGTTGGCAGAGGTGGAGTTCACCATAACCAGCTATGTACCTCAGTCAAATCATAATGTGGTATAACTGACTAGACTGCAATCATGCCATAGCACTATTGCCGTCGCCCCGGCACCCCCACTGCTGTTGCAGTATACAGTTGCCCAGCACCCTCCCTGCCGCCGCCGCACTGTCACCATCACTCCAGCCGTTGTGGTGTCGGTACCATCATTGCGGTTGCGGCGGTGGCAGCACCTCCATTGCCGTTGCCATCACTCCAGCACCATCATCACCACCGTCGCCCAACACCATCCCCACCGCCGGCCATGCCGGCACTGTTGTCACCACCCTGGCTATGGCAGCACCCTCACTGCAGCCGCAGCCACAACCACCAGCGCCTTCACCGTGGCCACTGCAGCAGCACCCTCACTGCCATCGCCGTTGACGTCGCCAGCACCATCCACCGCGGCCACAGCAGCATCCTCATGGCAGCCGCTGCTGCACCGTCACTGCAACCGCAACCACGCCAACCCCTTCACTGTGACCATGGCAGCAGCACCCTCGCCGCCATCGCGGTCACGGTCGCCCAGCCAACCCCGCCACGCCCCACCACGCCAGTACTGTCCCTGCCGCAGTGGCCGCAGCAGACCCCCGCCTCTATGGCTGTGCCATCACCCTCCCCACCAGCTGCAATGATGGCTGCGACAACTGCAACAAGGCCAACGGCTGCAGCACAGCACCAGCAGCACTGGAGCCAGAACCGGCACCAGCAACAGCGGCGACAACAGCCGCGGCAGCAGTGAGAGCAGCACTGGCACCAGTACCAGCGGCACCAGCAGCCAGAGCAGCAGCCAGAGCGGTGGCGGCACCGGCACAGCACCGGCATCAGCAGCACCGACAATGACAGCGGGCGCAGCAACCGGAACAGCGGGAGCGGCGGCGAGTGCGACGACGATGGGCAACGTCCATGACAGTCAGCGTGACCACGGCGACGGACAGCGTGACTGCGGCAACAGACAGTGTGACTGTGGTGACAGACAGCACGGCCGCGACCAGCAGTGCAACACCATTTAGAATAGAGTATATTATAGTCTAATATTGTATAATAAAGAGTAGTAAAGTTAAAGGTATAATAAAGGTGTTTTTAGTTATAGGAGTAGTCTGGAGTGCAGCAAGCACCAGCAGCAGTGGTGTGGCAGTGGGAGCAGCACCACCAGTGACAACAGTGGTGGCAGTGGCAGTGGTGGTGAGTGCTGCGGTGCCGTGGCAGTGCCAGCATGGGTGTGGCAGTGTGGGTGCAGCAGCAGCAGGTGCAGCAGCTGCCCAGTGGCATGAGACTGTGCAGTGCTGTGCAGTGGCATGAGACTGTGCAGTGCTGTGCAGTGGCATGAGACTGTGCAGTGCTGTGCAGTGCTGTGCAGTAGGCCCCTTTCTATGGCCAACTATGGCCAACTATGGGTTTACTGATGAACTATGCAATGCTATGGCCAACTATGGCCAACTATGGGTTTGCTGATAAACTATGCAATGCTATGGTGTGCTATGGGGTGCTATGGGTTAGGCCTATTGCTATGGGAGTATTGCAGGTTCGCTGATGAGGTACATAGGGCGTCCAGTACTGCGAAGGCTTCATGGTCTGCAATGTCAAGGCTCAATTGGGCCTTAAAGTCTGATGAGACTTCAAGTAACTTGTTTCAATTCTGTCTAAGTCAAGGCTGACTAAGCTCAACTTGTCTTTCGTTTGAAGACTTAATGCTTTCATGCACAAGTCACAATCTTAGTGATAAGATTGGTCTTGAAGCTAAGATAGCTTTGAAGTCACACTTGAGGGACAAAGTGAAGACAACAAGGCAACACAATATGATTAAGAGTAAGATGAGATCAAGTTGAAGCTTGGGGATTTAGCTACCCAAGCTTCTGGTACTTATACTACTAAGTACATATCATGATCAGTCATCTCCACAGTCTGCAGTCCGCAGTCATCAGTCATCTGCTACATATCATGGCATGTACTGTCATAAGTCTGAGGTAACGTACAGGGGCAAACCCCAAGGAGATAGTAGTCCAAAACATGGCGATGTGGATGTCAGTGTGACCAAGTCATGTCATGTCACACTCCCATCCATTCTGGGTTTCCCCTCTGGGCCAGAAGGAGCATGCCAGGTGACGCAACTGGTGAGGGATGGAACACAATGCAAAAGTCACTGAAAATTTAAAATTCCTCACCCAGTGGCCAGCCCATGGCATGTGACATCCCAGTTGCGTTGAGTGGCATTGAAGGTTTTGGAGTGGAACACGATGGGGTGGAGGTGTCCTTGAGTGTCCATTTGCTGTAGAACTGCTCCTAGGGCGTGTTGGGAGGCATCTGTGTCTATGAAGAATGGTTTGTTGAAGTCTGGTTGATGCAGGACTGGTGCAGAGGCTACCTTGTGCTTGAGTTCATCAAAGGCTGCCTGGCACACCTTGGTCCACTCCCAAGGGGTGTCTTTGTGCATAAGTTCATTCATGGGTCATGCAATTTCACTGAACCTAGGGATCCAGCGGCAATAGAAGAGGCAGAATCTGATGAACACATGGACATCTCTAACATTCCTGGGCACTGGCCATTCTGCTATGGCTTTGACTTTAATGGGGTCCATCCTGAGGTGGTCCTTTTCCAAGATAATGCCTAGGTACTCCACCACTGTCACTTCAAATTGGCACTTCTCTAGGCACAGGTAGAGGTCATGCTGCTGGAGGTCTTCAAGGACCTGGGTGGTGATGCAGCAATGTAGTTCATAGTCCAAGGGTGTGTGTACCAAGATGTCGTCCATGTATACCATAACATGTCCTCCTTCAATAAGGTCCTTGAAGATTTGGTTCATCATCGTTTGGAAGGTTGCTGGGGAGTTGATAAGTCCAAAGAACATAACCATGGGTTCAAACAGTCCTAGGTTTGTTTTGAAGGCTGCCTTCCATTGGCCACCATTGCGGATGCGTATGTTGTTATAGCCCCAGTGAATGTCCATCTTTGTGAAGAGTGCATGTCCTCTGACCCTGTCAATGAGTTCTGGGATGAGGGGAAGTGGATAGCAGTTGCGAGTGGTCACTGTGTTTAGTTTATGGTAGTTGATGACAGGGCGTAGATCTCCATTCTTTTTCTTGACCCAGAATACAGGGAAGGCATATCTAGAGTTAGAGGGACGGATGAGTCCTAGGTCTTCATTTTCTTTGACAAATGTGCACATAGCCTTCTGCTCCCTGGGGTTGAGCAGGTAGATCTTACAGTCCAGGGTGTCTGGTGCTTCTGGTTTGAGGTCAATGGTGTGATCCCAGGGGCATGATTCAGGGAAGCGTTGGGCTGCTTGTTCGCTGAACACCTTGTGGAAGTGATGGTAGTGTACCAGGACAATCTGGTCCCATGTCTTCCTATTAGCAGATTGTGCCTCTTTGGCAATGCATTGGGAGACTGTGACTTTGCTGAGGTGCATGATCAGTTTGTCTCCTGGCTCTAGGAGGGGTTCCTCAGGGGGGATTTTGACCTGTAGGCCAGAGATGTAGGCAGGGGGTGTTGGCTGTAGTAGTGACGTCTCCAGAGTGTGTATGACTACCTCCTGCTTAATGGTCCCCTCTGCCCAATCTACTTGTGGGTTGGTAGCTGTGAGCCAGGGGTACCCTAGAATAAGATCATCACCTCCCAATTCTGCTTCATAGAAGTGGTGGATGTGGCTGTCTTTTCTGGTAATGATTTTGAGGTCAGTGAACTGGGTGATTTCCCCAATACTATTTTTGCTACCATCTGCATTGTGGAGCCTTCTAGGATGTCTGAGTTTGAGCATAGAGAGGGTGTGCTTTTCCATGAAGCTGGGACTGATAAAATTTTCCATTGCGCTGCTGTTCACAAAGATAGGGAGCTCGGCCTTAAGAGTTGCAGTGTGTAACTGAGCAGGGATATGCAAAGATTTGATTCTTGGTAGATACACATCATGACAAAACATGGCCCAAATACTGGCCAACATATTCAGGCAATTTGAAAACCCTGGGTCTCCCACATCTGTCCCACTTTGTTGTATTCTTTGTCAGTTAGCATGGCCATTGCCTTCAAGATTGCATCTGGAGTTGCGAGGTTGTCGGCGGGCTCTCCTTTGGTTGCTTCCTGCAGTTCCCCCTGTAGCTGAGTAACTCTAGTGGCATCGTGTTTCTTCCCCTTGCGAGGGCAGTTGTGTGTGAGGTGTCCCTGCCTTTTGCATTCAAAGCAGCGTCCTTCTTTCTGGAGTTGTGCCTTCTCCCCATCTGTGATGGCCCTGAGGCGGTCTACCTCCATAGGGACTGGGCCCATCTGGCTAGGGCGTAGTGGCTGTTGCCATCCCTGGTACTGTTGGGTACATTGCCCAGAAAACTGCTGAGGCAGTCTCCTTTGGAAGGGGAATGGGTGTTGCTGTTGGTTCTCTTGAGGATGTGCCTACTGGCTTAGGATGCTTTGCTCTATTTGCCAGTTGAGGTAGTTGGTGTGAGCTGCATGCTTCCATTCCTCAAAGGTTTCAGGCATGGGCCATTCTCTGAGGCATGCCTTGAGGAGTCCTCCAGTGAGCCCCTTCCAGAAGTACCAGGCAGTGGCTAGGTTATCGAGGTTGAAGCCTCCTTTGTCAGCTAGTTCTTCAAATTTGACAATGTATGCATCGACGCTCTGTCCTGCTGCCATGTGGAGGCTTAAGAGGTCTTGTTGTGCCCTCTGGATCATGGTGATGTTGTGGAAGTTGAGGATGAATTGTTCTCTAAAGGATTCCCAGGGGTTGTTGTCCAGAATTTCTCCTCTGGAAATCTGCTGGAGCCACTTAAGGCACTGGCACACCCATCCATCCACCTGGGGGCCTTTGATTAAGGTGAGGGTGTGTGATATGTGATTATCTGCTTGAGCAATGGTGGGTGCATTCCTGTTTAAATAGTGATAGTTCTTGAGCTCCAGCATCCACTTTTCTGCGTCATCACACATCCCAGTAAAGGTGGCAGGGGGTTGTCCTACTAGTTTAGCATCTGCCCCATGGGGGATTGGGGCATTGAGGTTGAATCCTGGGAGGTCCCATCTGCCTCCTGGTGGGCCTCCTCCTGGTGGGCCTCCTCCTGGTGGGCCTCCTCCTGGCAGGCCTCCTCCATCTCTTGGAGGGTCCACCTTTGGTTCTGCTGGGGCAAAAGGGTTAATCCTGGCAATAGCTGCATATGATGCTCCAGTCCCAGTGGTGAAGCGTGCTGGTGCAATGGTGTGGGTTGACATGGTTTGTGTTGGAACTGGTTCTTCCTTGATGGGGCTGGGATCTCTAACTTGTTGTGCTGCTGCTCCAGCAAGAGCTTCCCTGATGTCTCCAGTGAATGGGGCGATGCACTTGAGCTCTGCTGGTTCTACTGGTTCTCCTAGTACTGGGAACCTGTTTGCTGTGTCTGTGTAGGCGAAATACTTGTTTGTCTTGTTGTCAAATGCTACTTTGTACCACCGTCCTGCTACATGGTGTACTGGGTACGCTCCAGCTTTGCTCCTTCCTGGGAGGATGCTAATGAAATAATGTCCACTCCAAGGGATCATTCCTTCGAATCTGGAGTAAGTGTCCCCTGCATGTAGCCAAATGACATTGTTGTCGTCCTTCTTGTTGTCCTCTACACAGAGGGTGAGTGTGAAGGACTTAAACTTGGGATCTACTGGTGACTTCACAACTGTGGTTTGGCTAGGTAGGCTGGGAAAGTCTGTTCTAATGTCATGCCCAGGCTCTGGGCATACCTCCACAGGTGATGGAGGTGGCAGTGGTGACGACAGTGGAGGAGATGGGGATCTTGGATGCAAAGGTCCTAAGTCCTGATAGTGAGCTCTTGCTGGGGAGCTAAGATGATGTTTAAGCTTAAGTCCTTTGACCATAAGCTAGTGACACTTGTGCAAGCAGAGTGAAGTCTGGCAATAAGCCAGAGGAGCAATGATTCACAAGTAAAAGGCCTGAAGATGTTCAAGTGCACTGAGATTACAAGAGAACAGACTTAGGGTCTGCTCTAAGGCGACAAGACGTGATATAAGTACATGAGGAGAGTGAGTCAGATTGAGTCAGAGTGTCCCTAGGACACTAGTAAGTGGGCTCAGTAATCATTGAGTCATTGTACAGTAAGCAAGGCAAGGCATGAGTCATATTATACAGTATGAGTCAGTAGGTGCCAAGGCAGCGCATGCACAGAGGTATGCAAATGTAGCACTAGTGAAATGCACACCAGAGACGAAGTGTGGGAACACCTACTATAATAGGAAGGTAGGCCTGATGTAAGTGAAAGTGGCCAAGTCATGGCCTCAAGCAGAGTCTCAGGCCATAGGGGCCTGGCAGTCCATAAATGCAGCGAGGGGAAGAGTGGGATGGATGAAAAATAAAGCATACATGACCCCCTTGTGTGCACTGTGATCAGAGAGGGATCGCAGCACGCACAAACGTGACAATCAGCCCTCTGACTCACCTGAACCCTTCATCACCTACTCTGATGCAGACCATGGAGGGAATCCAGATAATGGGAAGTCCATTGGAGGATATGTGGTGAAGATTGGCACTGGTGCAGTCTCCTGGAGCTCAAAGCTGCAGCCCCTGGTCACCTTATCCACCACTGAAGCTGAGTACATCTCAGCTGTGGAAGCCAGAAAGGAGATCATTTGGATGCACCAGCTGATGGGGGAGCTTAGCTATGAGATGTCAGGGCCATCCTTGCTCAGAATGGACAATCAGTCAGCTGTTGCTTCTAGCAAGAACTCTGAGCATCATGGGAGGATGAAGCATCTCTCACTTCACCTATTTTTAGTGTTTTAAGGTCCGGTCCTATGGACTGAAAAAAGACCGGGACCCAACCGGACCGGACTGCACTAGGACCGGACCACCAGTCCCGGTTGCCCTTATTTTTGTCCAGTCCTGGTTGCGGTCCCTCATCTCCACCTCATATATTGCAACCGCAGAAAAACCGGTTGCAACCGGTTGCAAATTGCAACCAGACTACATAGTAATGTACTTCTCTGTTTATTTTCTTATTGTTTTTTGATCTTCATTTCTTCATGTTTCGAAGTCGCGCGACTTTTATGTGGAGTTTCAAACTCCGGCAAATGTCGTCCAGTTTAGGTAGGTACTCTTTCTCTCTGCCTCCGCGTCGGACATCAAGCAGCAGCGGTCCACCAACTGATGGACCCCTGCTCTCGACTTGGGGATTGGGAGAAACAACAGGTGTGTCGTCGCTAGCATAAAAACACACACACTAACGACATCATCTTCTCCCCCCTTAGGACAGCACCAGCAGCTGTGGCGGCGGCACAAGCGGGCGGCACTAGCAGCACCGGCGGTACCAGCGGGCGACACTAACGGCGACACCAGCGGGCGGCGGCACGAGCAGGCGACGACGACGGCGGCACGAGCGGGCGACACTAACGGCGACACCAGCGGGCGACGACGGCGGCGGCACGAGCAGGCAACGATGGCGGCAGCACCAGCGGGCAACACTAACAGCGACACCAGCAGGCGACAACGGCAGCGGCACGAGCGGGCGACACCGGCGGCGGTACCAGCAGGCGACACCAACGGCAACACCAGCGGGCGACGGCGGTGGCGGCACCAGCGTCAGCACCAGCACCAGGCCACCAGCACCAGCGACGCGGCCACAGTGGCAACTCCAGCAGCACCGACACCAGCGACACGGCGACGGCAGCGGCAGGACCAGCACCACCGATGCGGCAACACCAGCACCAGAGTACAAGCGGCGGCAGGATCAGCATGGCGGCAGCGGCGACGGCGACAGCAGCGGCGGCAGCGGCAGTACCGCCAGCATCTCCTTCCCTACTTACAGTAGTATTAAATTGTATCTACATACACTTAGACTTGAATATAGAGTGTTTTGGTATTAAAAAACCGGTTGCAACTGCAAAAAAACCGGTTGAGACTGGTTGTCAACCAGTCTCTAGAAAGACCAGTCCCAACTGGTGTTTTTTCTGCAACCGGACCGAAGTAGACCGGTTGCTTGCGGTCTCAGTCCGGTTTTTAAGATTTTAGCTTTGGCCACAACCAGTCCCGGTCCGGTTGCACGGCTCTGGAGGTCAAAGACCGGACCGGACCGGACCTTAAAACACTACCTATTTTGGCTGAGAGATGCTGTTGAAGATGGTCTGATTGAGCCCTCATTTGTGTCAACAGATGAGATGGCTGCAGACATCTTCACCAAGGCTCTGGATTGGTTCAAAGTGTGGAAATGTGTGCAGATGCTTGGATTAGGATGAGATTTGGACTCTGGAGCCTTGCACTGACATGGGGGAGTGTTGGATTCACTTTCTTTGTGCTAGATTTACATTACTTGTTACATGAGCCTAATGCGTTGTAGATTGCTCTTTAGAGTGTTAGAACAATGCTCCAGAGGCAGATTCCTTATTTGGTTAGTTAGATTAGCTTAGTCAGGTTGATATTTACTGCAAAGGAGCGCACTTTTACCTTAGTCTTATTCACTCCTCTGCAGGTTAGTAGTTTAGTATCTCACTCTTCAAATATAGTCTTATTCACTCCTCTGCAGTCCCCTTGGTCCTCTGTGACTCAACGGCCCTTCTAATCTCGCAACACAACATATATTGCCTCCAGATATTCAAACTGGGGGATAGGCAACTTGGAGGGATCAAGCTTGAAGGTCATAGCCTTCTTGAAGTCATGAAACAGATACAAAGCAGTCACCTGCCCATAATCTGTCCTGAGTGAGTTCCAGGCTTCATAGCATGTTTGGGACACAATTTTGTCCTGTATAGTAGTAGTCATGCATAGGATAATATTTCCCATGGTGTGATTAGACTCCTTCATATACACCTTAATCAGGGCTTGCTCAGGGGCAGTGATCACATTAGGGTCAGTGGGTGCTGGGTAGCAGTCCATGCCACTAGTAATTTCCCATAAGTCCAAGGACTTCAGGAACATGCTCATTTGTTTAGCCCATGGCTGATAGTTGGTGCCATCCAAAAGGGGAACAAGTTCTGTGAGAGCTTTGGACATATCTAGGAATTTTTCTTGTGGTCTAGTGAAACACACACTTCATCAGCACTTTGTTTTCAAAGTGCAACGACCAGAAAATAAAAGCCTTTCAGGTCTAGGCCCTCTGCCTTATGTGCGCAATCATATTACATGGCACATTCAGGGCAAAGCTTGCTATCCACTGGTAGTATACCTTAGAGGCTCAATATTATGGTGCGCCATAGTGGCACAACCTATATTTGGCCATATGTACCTTAGCACTTAAAGTGCACAAATATGCAGCACTTCTTTATGTGGCTCACAGCACTTGTGCAATAATGCGTGCTCACATGGTACACATGCAGCTCTTGTGCTTATGGCACAGTAGGATCAAGGAGTGCAGGGAAGTCCCTAGCACTTCAACAGGTCTGGAAAATACTCCAGCCACTCAATCCAAATGCAGCCTAGCAAAGGTGCAATAAGGGCTACCAGGGCCCATAACCTGTAGTGCAGCAACTAGTGTGCAGCTGAAAGGTATACTCAGTGGAACTTAGGATATGACTCTTACTCTGTACTAAGTAGTAATAGTGGGCAAAAGACCACTTGTATTTGTGACAAGAAATGGGGGTCTACTTATACATGTGGTTCATGTGTTATGTGACCTAAAGTGACTAGTGATTGAAAGTCCGGTCTGGTCTGGTTTTTTTTGACAATTGTGGGAAAACTGGAACTGTAACCAGTTTGGTACTATTCACTATATGCAAAAAAACCAGACTGAAATGCCTGTAACTGGTCCATGTCAGTTCAGTCCAAGTCACAAAACCAGTCTTAACCAGTTAACAACCAGTTTAGACCAGTCTCAGACCGGTTTTCACTGTGTTGATGTCATGCTTTTGGTATTAATGAAAGTAAAAGTTGTTTATTATTATATTCATAATGTGATTTACAGAAAATTCTAGTGGTGGTACTGTAGCTAAAGCAAAATCCCCTGCCACTGCTGCCATCCGAGGTGCTGCCACTGCCACCACCCCTGCAGCCACGTTTGCTGCTGTGGGTGCAGCCCACATCGCTGCCATGCCATCAATGCAATCCTGTCGCTGCTGTCGATGCAGCCCCATTGCTGCCATTGCTGCCGCCGCTGCAGCACCATCGTGTTGATGCCATCAATGCTGCCATTGCAGCTCCATCGCTGCCATCGTGTCGATGCTGCTGCTGCAGCTCCATCGCTGCAGCCCCGGCGATGCTGCTGCTGCAGCCCTGTCAATGCTGCTGCTGCAGCCCCATTGATGGTGTTGATGTTGCCATTGCAGCTCCATCGCTGCCATCATGTCGATGCTGTTGATGCTGCTGTCGCATCGATGCTGTTGATGCAGCCACCAGCTCTGTTGATGGCTGTGGTGACATGGCAGCGGGGCATTGCCATAAAGGACGAAACTACCCCAGCTCACCTTTCTGAGTGAGGAGGTGTGGCAATGGCAATGTAGGGCAAAGGATCAGCACAGAGGATTGAAACCCAGCCTGCATTGCAAACAAGGGGGGTGTTAGCAATGTGGCGGGCCTCATGGCTGGGCAGCTGCATCTATGTACCTGCAAAGGGCCATTATTGGTTAGTAAGAACGATACAACAAAAAAGAAAAGAAAAACATACAAAGGACGGCACGCTCAATTGAGTGTGCCATCCAGTGGGCATCGTTGAGTTGAGAGAGGGTGAGGGAGCGACACATGTCAGTGTGTACCATGGCAAACATTGCCAAATACAGCCCGTGCATACAATGTACTGTACAGTACAGTTGGGCTCCCTCCCAGTTACAAAACTGTCAAAACATAATATAGTTATTTAAATCCTTATAAAAAGTGAATCTAAATTATGATGCCTCAGTAATAGCAAAAAGCCAGTTCAAACCAGTTATAACTGGTTTTTTGGCAGTTTTGATTGTATATACTCAGTAGAACTGGAACCAGTTAGTACTACCCCAAATCGGGAAAACCATAACTGGCAGTCCGGTTCCTACTGGTTATGGTCCGGTCCGGTTTCCAGTTTTTTTTTGGTCCATAGGACTGAACTTTCAAACACTAAAAGTGATGTGCATACTTCCTAATGTAGTATCTCACATAGTATTTCACATACTTCTGGATTAGGTCCTGAGTGATCCAGGTGGGCCTAGATTCCAGGGGAATCTAGTCCTCATGTGTTGCCAGTTCAACAACCACTGCCACTGGCTGTGCTTCCCCAACTAGCCCTCAAAGGGTGGCAAATGATGGTCCTCTCTTGCCACTGACACCCTCCAGTGCAGCCCTCACCTGCAAATCCCACCTTGCTTTTCTTATGTCTCTTTTCAATGACCTCAACTATCAGAGATTGGTAGTCTTGCTTCATGCTGTGAAGGTAAGTATTATGCTGCATAGAGTGTCAGTAGCTGATCCATTCACAAGGATGGCGACCTTTTGGAAGTACTGCCACCACCATGGGCATCCTGGGCATCTATGGATAGATACTTGTCCAATGCATATTACAACACTATGTCATCATCTTCCCTTTCCACCTTCTGTGACTGGACCTCAACAGACCCAATCACAGCAGATGGAAACCTACTTGCATCATATGAGCAAGTGGAGTTGGTCATCCTAAGCTTTGGACTCACATTCAGAGGCCTCTGGGTGGCACAGTTCCCAGACCAGTATCCTCAAGTTCCAGACCATGTTCTAAACAGTCCATATTCATTTTTGAAATATGACAAACCAAGTTGTAACATTGAGAACCTTATCTCTGGCTATGCCCATGTGTACATCTAAATGTTCTTTTCAATCATTGGACAAGAATTTCTAACAGTTTACCTAGAATTCAAGACATCAAGGCAGGTCACCCACACCTGCAACCTCCAAAAAAGAAGTCACCAATGAGTGGAACCCCTGATGCTGTGAGTAAAAATTTACATACCATTGTGGACAGGGATTTCATAGGAGCATAGGACATCAAACAATCATCACCAGATTCAATTGTGAAGGTGCCTTTGGATTCCATGTCCAACAAGCAGTATGTACTAGTGCATTGTTCCATCAATTGCACAGCTGAAAATTACTCCAAGTCACTATGGACTTTCCAGCATCCCACCCACTCTGCAGCCCTTTCATGAAGAGCTTGGACTTGCAGGTGCAGACTGGGATACCTTTGGACACAATTGGCAAGCCCTCGCCACTCTCTGGCTTTGTGCTGAAACATCTGTATCCAAGTCCAGTCAGGCAGACCTCACAATTGCTGAGATCCACTCATCGTCCATTCCTGATGAGTGGAAAGAGTGGATGACAGCAAAATTAATGAAGACAGATACTAACCCTCCATTGGACTCATTCAGACAGGTGCTCACAGAATACCTTAGCAGACTGCCACCATCTGTGTTCAAGGCTGGGGGCAAGTTGGTCATGACCCAAGTCTGGTGCCACTCAGGAAGGACAGGTATCATTGGCCTTCTACTGTGTCTCCATTGGCAAGCAGAATATTCAGGTACCAGACCTGAGTGGAAAACAAATCTGAAATGTGTGGAGTGCATTTTCAAAGCCATTCTTGCCCACCCTGACTTGTAAGTACATTCTACTTCTTCAGTTTAACCATGGACACTAATTTTCATAGGCAATGGGTGAAATGCAGTTATATTCTGAGTGACAGAGCTCCAGCAAGGAAGTGACTCCTCTGACTTGATTGATATCTAACCGCATTTGTGTATATGAGTTATGATTTTGTTGACAGTTGAAACACATTTATTATCCTTGAGTTGTTCAGATTATACATCCAGAGTCTGTCAGAATGGGCAAGTAAATGAAATATTAGTAATAATTACAACATTGGATGATGCATCTGACAGGACTCCACATGTGTGGCAGCAGTGTGGGAAATAGGAACTGATCTGACATGAGAGCCCATCAATATGTGTTTGGTTCAACTTTGCTTTCTGTGTTGCCTTGGATGTCTTTTCCAAGCCCATCAGAGGCACCAGATGCTTTTCTCAATCACCTCAAAGTCCTAAATCTCAATCTGGGGCTGGAAATATTTACCCACTATCAGACTCGGCCTAGTGAGGCATCTGATGGCTGCCTAGATGAAGCTAGGGCCAAGAGCTGGTGTGGTGAAATGGACATGCTCTTGGTGTGCCTGTCCTTCATTCACACCACTAACTGATGTGCTGAATGGATCCATTGACAGGGAAAGCTCCACTGGTTGGAGAAAAGCCAGCCAGAGCACCAGGCACTCCTTAGCGCTATAGGCAAGCTGGGTGCCAAAGGAATTACAAAAATTGATGAGCAGCTTGCTGAGCAGAAGAAAGCAGACACTGCTGCTAAAGAAAAGTGTGAGGATGAAGAATGTACCTAGGTTGAGCAGGTGCACCTCACAGCCAAGCAGGCAGACCAGGACAGAGTGGAGCAACTCCACAGGTTGGATTCTGAGAGGGCTGCATTTGAACATGCAAAGCAGGAGCTTGCCTTGAAAGAAAAGGCCTTCCAGGATGCTCAAAAGAGTGTGGTAGGAGACAATGACAATGATGGCAATGGAAATGATGATGATGACAAAGATGATGATGAGGGCAGTGAGTAACTGCCTTCATATCTTTCTTTATTCTCTGCTAATATTACACATTGTTTCTAGTGGACCTCCAAAAACCTACCAAGAGGGAGCTTGAGCAAGAGACATGTCATGGAAAGCTTCCACAAGTCATGCACTTGATGGTGTGTACATTATTTTCCTTCAAGTCTCTAAACTTATCTATTCTATAGCCCTGCCAGCTCTGTTCACAGAAGAGTGGGAAGTGTGTCAGACCTGTCAGCCTTGCATGCAATACATGCTGGAGGCAGAAAAAGAGTTGTAGTAATGGTGTGTCCATCATACCTTCCCTCACATCTGATATAACATTCAATCTAGGTTGCAATCATGCTCATGAGGTGGTTATCAAGGAGGAGCCAAGGTCACTGGCTCAATCCATGCCCTGCAAGCACAAGGCACACCCATCTGTTGACCCCCCACTCTGGATGGCTGACCAGCTTGAGGACAATGCAAGCACATCCATGCAGTCCCTTGAAAAGTGTCCAAGGCTATGACCACCTTGACGCCATTAACGTCAAGATTCCTCCTTCCATTCAGGCAATGATGCTTCTCAATGCGCTACCTGCGCAATGGAGCCACACCATTCCTCTCATCCTTGTTGGAGCTACCATCTCCAACCTCACCATCCCAGCCATCAAGAACTACTGCTTATTGCAGTGGGATGCAGTGAATGGGAAGAAAGCAAGTGCCAACCATCCTACCTCTGCCCAAGCACAGAAACTCTCCGTGGTGAAGCGTCACAAGGGACCCCCTTCATTTCACCAGCAGCTCGACCACCAAATCTCCTCATCATCCAAAGGGAAAGTGCTGCAAGGCCGCAAGTCCCATAGCAAGAACAAGTCAATTCATGGCACACGTGCAGGACGCAAGGGCAAGCAGTGCAAACATGTCCATCTGGCCACTGTTGCTGCGCTTCCCTCCCCTGCCTTTGCTACTGTTGCTGCAATCAGTCCCTCTGGGATTGACACGCACACAGTAGAAACCACTCAGCCCTTTGTCCAGCGGAATGAAGTGGCTAAGACTTTCTACCCTTCTTTTGCAAGCGTGATGACACTCACTGCTAACATTGGCCAGCCAGCCACCCAGCACGTCTTAAAGACACTTGAACAGCGCATCACTCTGCCCGGCAATCTGGATCCAATCCCACTCCAGCAGTGGATTGGAGGCAGAATGACTGCTGGGTCCAGTCGCATGACTGACGGACCCTTAGTCAATCAGGATGACGTTGATCTTCCTGAGCATGCTCCTACTCCCTCTGGCTCACTCTTTAGCTTTGAGGAGTACAGCCCAGACACTTCCCTTGCCTCCACACTGCATGGCACACCCTGCAACACACTGCCACATTCCACTACTCCAGTCCATGCAGTGAGTGCAGCACCTTTCAGTGTTCAGCCACAATCTAATGAACAGATCTGGGGTGAGCTTGAATGGCAGCGAGATGCAGAGTATGTGGCATATCCTTATATGGAGTACCACAGTATCTCCCCTGTGCATGCGGACGATGATGTCATCTCCCTCATGGAAGATGATGGGATGGACTGGGCACAGTTTGTTGCTGGTGTAGCTGGCACCAATGATATCATCCAGGATAGCGAAAATCCTGACAATATGATGGGAGAGTACATCCTTCCACCTATTCTTGCATCCAACCATGCTTACAGCCCCTCAGCTTGTATCACTTTGACTGATGGGGATCGTACTGTACTTAATAAGTACAGTTGTACCTGTAATTGCATTAGTTGTGCCAAATGTAAGATTAGGGCCACAAGTGATAGCGGCTGGATACTGGACTCTGGAGCTAGTCTCCACTTTACACATGTACTAAGTGACTTCCTTAACTATGAAGAAATGAGTGACTTTGCAGTTTTCACTGCAAACTCCTCTATTTCAGTTAAAGGTAGAGGTGCAGTCTTGCTTGCGCACAAAGTCACTATGCAAGGGATAACAAAAGAGTGTATAACGCATCTCTTTCCAGTCTATTATATTCCACAATTGACTGTACGATTGTTATCTCTTGGGCTCTTTCTACAACAAGGACTGAGAGTTCACGGGAATGCCTCCCATCTCTCTCTCTCCTTGAGGAATATGGGTTATGCTGAAATCCCAACCAATATTGCCTGAGTGTCAGGTTAGATTAGGTGGATACTGATTGAATATTCATTGGGTGTTGATATAGGTGTGGTTAGATCAGGCAGATGCTTACCAGATATTCACTCAGAGTATGAAGCAGTCCACCTGACAGGCCAATCAATACACCATTAGTCTATTCAGCTTAGGTGGACATATATGTATAGGGATGTCAACCATACCGTATACGGCTACAGCCCGTATTCCCATGGCAAGCATACAGCACTGGGCCGTACCATATGTCACCTGTACCCCCCTACCTGAGTCCCACTGCCGGTACAGTACGGTATGTATGACGGCCTGTATACAGTTGTACGGGTCAATATAGCATTTAAATATATATATATAATTTGCTAGAACTAGCTACAAACAAGTGAGCATGTGTGTGAGTCCGAAAGATGAAGAGAAGGGTAGGAGGGGCCATGTAGCAGGCTCCCTGCTCCCTGCTCCCACTGCTGCCATTGTTTCTCCAACAAGAAATGCTGCATTGGACATGCTCACTTTCGCCTGGAAGAGGGTGTGACTGTTCCTGATGAAGTCCAGAGTGTCCTTCTCAATGGTGACTTTGAAACTTCGATGCATTGTGAGGTATAGCACAGAGAAGAGATTACTGGAGAGAGAAGGCACATATAGAACATTTGTGAACTCCACAGACGCCATTTCCTGCCCTCCCACCATAGGATTGAACCGCACCGTCCCAATTCCTTCGGAATATAGCATGGAGCCGTCAGCTAACTTGATTGGAATGCGATGTGGCGATAAATTTTGCATCCAGTGTCGATTAAATGTCATATGAGCTGAGGCACCTGTGTCTGCATTCCAGGATGTGTAAGGGTCAGGATGGGAGGTGGAGAGGAGGGCACTTGCTGATAGGGCAATAGAGGCGGTCTGTGGCGCATCAGGGGTAGACTGAGCAGCAGTGGAGGCAGGAGCAGCAGTAGAGGATGTTGGAGTGGAAATTTGACGCATCAGCTTCTCCTTGAGGAAGCATTTTGCTTCAATATGGCCAAGGCGAGAGCAGAAGTCGCATTTGGGGCGATTGGATGCCATATACAACGCATTAGGCCCATGCAACAAGTAAACTAAATCTAGCACAATCAAAGTGAATGTAACATGTTGTGGTGACATCCCTGACGCGTTAGCACTACATAGCAAAAAAATAAAAATAAAAACTTACCTGTTGGCCTGGGAGGCAAACGCCTGCGTAGTGACATGGCCGGTACGAGGTGGTGGCGGTACGCGGTCGTTACGATAAGGTGGTGGTGTTGTGATGCGAGATTAGAAGGGCCCTTGAGTCACAGAGGACCAAGGGGACTGCAGAGGAGTGAATAAGACTATATTAGAAGAGTGAGATACCAAACTACTAACCTGCAGAGGAGTGAATAAGACTAAGGTAAAAGTGCGCTCCTCTGCAGTAAATATCAACCTGACTAAGCTAATCTAACTAACCAAATAAGGAATCCGCCTCTGGAGCGTTGTTCTGACACTCTAAAGAGCAATATACAACGCATTAGGCTCATGTAACAAGTAAAGTAACTCTAGCACAAAGGAAGTGAATCCAACAGGTGGTCACGACAATGACAATGAGGTGGCAGCAGTGGCGGCGATGTGGCTGGTATAGGGGTGGTGGTGACGAGGTGACGTGGCCAGTATGAGGAGGAGGTGGTATTTGTACTCACCTAATCAAAGGAGCATGGATGCGTGTGTGTCATACTCTTCCACATCATTATTGCGACCAATGGCACGTCCCAAATGAGCACCACTGTGGAGCACATGGTACTGAAAAGATGCAGCCCAGTAAGAGCTGCCCCAAACCGGCAGCCACAAAAGGGACTCAAGAGTCACACAGGGAGAGAAGAGGGGAAAAAGCATCCATGAGATCCTTTCCTCTGAAGAGGCTTCTCTGGGGTTTTTATAGCAGAATGTCTCTAACTAGATACATTGGCTGGTACTGGTAATCTATCTGTCAATGGGGAGAGGTAAGCAGGCGAGTTGAGATCAAACAAGGGACAAGGGACAAACTAGATAGAAAGCGAGGGCAGGAACAAGTGGGTGCAGGCGACTTGGGTTCAAGGGTGATGAGGGAGGTGACGTGGTTGGTTTTTAGTGGGGGACGATGGGCGCATAGACAGTGGAAGGTGGAAGACACATCTAGGGAACAGTTAGTTTGATTAGTATTGAATGCTTTATGAACTGAAGTTGAAAGGCAAGCTGCAGAAGTTTGGAATGGAAGGATGACTCGGATCGGAGTCACAGGTGCTCTGAAGCATCTCATTCCAAATGCAGTGGCATGTCTCATGGACTCTCACCTTACACAGCAGTACGAGCAAGCTGAAGCTGCTGTTTGACGAGCATCAAAGTTCTGATCGTCTCTGGGTTGAGGTGTGCATGGTGGAGAGAAATTGTGTTGTGACTTCCCGAAAAAATCCGTTCAACGGCAACAGCAGATCCTGCATAGATGAATGAGAAAGTGGGAAACATCAGCAAGTGATCAAATGGCAAGAAGAAATCAGTTGTGAACTCACTGGGAATTGAAAGAATATCCCTTGCAAAACGAGAGAGGTTAGGGAACTGTGAGCAGCGACCAGCCCACCATTGCAGCAGATCACAAGAGTCAAAATTTGCATGAGGGAGCTTGAAGTATTCTTGAACCTCATCTGTGAACGCCTGAGGAAGGTTTCTGTAGCGAGATGTAAAGTCAACCCTCTGAGGAGACTGGTTCATTGTAGAAGTTGATGCCACAGGAGCCGTGGGAGCTGGGAGCGGTTTGTCATACTTGGCATGAAAATGCGTATGAAGGCGTTCCTTGGTTGTTTCAAGGTGGGTATGGGCATCCCAATCATCATCACAGTCTGCGAGAAGGCCACTATATGATATTCGAGGATCAAGAACTTATGGACTTGTTAGCGAGGTTGTGTATCATAATAATAGGATGCAAGACGTATGTGAGGCCCAGGTATAATATGGTGACTCATCAGATTTCCCATAGTAGTCACTGAGTTTCCAACGGGCATTGAGAAGGCCTTGGCGAAGAAGAACAGGAGTGTTGCTTGGGAGTGAGCGAATTGAGTCCTGTAGGCAGTCCTGTAATCCACGGAATATGGCATGCATCCAAGACAGCATTGGATGCTTTGTTGTTGACATTTGAGTGGTGGCAGATCGAAATGACTTCAGCCAGTGAGCAACAAGTGCTATGGCCTCCCAGTCCTCATCTTGAAGCTCATTTTTGCGAAGATCCCTATTTTTGGCAATGAAGTCATCCAGGACACTATGATAGTCCATAGCCCAACCTAACAATGCATTAGTTTTGTGTCAACGCATCTTGATAGGTAAAGCCTTACACAGCATCTGATGCATAGAGGACCATCGTGTCTTTACATCAAGGATGAGCATGGTAGCAGCACGTTCTGAGACCACATTGGATGCTGTGGCCACCTTCTCTAAAAAGGCGTTGGCTTCCTCTAGCCATGCCTCCCATTGCTGGGGGCTTGAACACACAGCTCGAATAATATTTCTGAGCTGAAGTTAACAACACATATTAGTTCTGAGTCCAACAAATGAAATCCAGACACGAACCTTGGGTGTTGCAGTCAAGACTTCACCGAGGGGATCCGTGTCCACTATATTCTCTTCTAGCCCCTCAGGGTCACCACCAGCATTGTTGTCGTGTGCCCTGTTCAATGGGGCAGTGACAGAGTCTTGATAAGCGTCCTTCTTGTCATCTTTGACCACACCGATTGCTTTCAAAAGCTAAGTAGATTAGATAAAAAAATGGAGATCATAAGCATAGTGTTGAAGTACCTCCAGTGCTGCCAAATGGACTGTATGAGGCATACAGCGTATCCTGACATCTGGGGGACTAAACTCGATAAAATCTTGCTGCAACAACATCTCCAGGTGTTCAACCATTGTGTCGTTGTTTGAGGTGTTGTCCACGTTGATGGCAACAACCTATGGGTAATCAGTGTTAGTGTACAGAAACCAGGGACAACTGAAAGACTTACATGACCCTTGAGACCACAGGTGTTGAGAGTATTGTAGACTGCATGGGCCAAATTCTCGCCTGAATGCTCCCTGACCAGCTCACAGAAGTCAATAAGTAGCTCCTCTGGAATTTTTGAGCAAACAGGTATCAAATATGATAATGGGGAAATGGTGTACCAAGCTTCCAGTCATCATTAATCCAGTGCATGATGATGGCCAAGAACGCATGGCCATTACTTGAAGTCCATGCATCGAGAGATAGGCTCACGTTCACATTGAGATCCTAAAAATTGGATTGGCGATAGTTGCTTTTACGAGGACAACGTTCATACCTTGACTATCTTTTGTATACCCTGAACAGTACTCTTGCCCAACTTCATGATACGATCCTTTAAAGCACCCCAATGTGGAATGTCGAGTGGCTTGGAGCCCATGTGTATATACTCCAGAAGGCGGCGGAACTCAGGCCTATCAACCTCCTCGAAGGGCTGATCACAGGTGACAATCCACTCCGCTAAGTATCTCTTGAAAGTCTCCACGTCAAATGCCTTTTCCTAGTGATATGGTCAGTCTAGGGTATCAATAAGGGACTACAATTTACGAACCGCATTTTCTTGTGTCTGCTTTGCAAACATGGATCACAAGTTTGCAGAAGCTACCTCCACCTGCCCAAGATAGGCATTGGCCGCCTCTGCATCCAAGACCTTTTCTCCAGATGCAATTGCAAGTTCTTCATCAGTAGGGGCATCAGCACGATCTTTCAGAATAAGGTACAGCCTATACTGGGCTGGAAAATGGGTTCTGAGATGTCCTACTAGACCTATAATTGTTTTTTTGAGAAACAATATCCTTCAACAGGAAGAGAGGCTGCTTACTGTTCAGGCTATATTTCATAGCACGAGTCACTGTGATAACTTTGCGATTCCCATGGTAGCATTTATAGTGTTTGTCACCCGAGTTACCGACTTGTCCTTGTGAGTTTGTGGAGACAGACTTGTAGAAATGGTAAATCAGGTTTCATTTTCCCGCTGGCTGCACATACAAGCCAAATTGTTGAAATTAATTTGCATGACATGATCAATACTGTGTACAGCGTGTACCTTCCGAATGAGAGACTCAATTGATATCATGGAAGAGCTGGCACTGAGACCACTCAGTTGTTCATGAGGAGTGTCTTCCGTTGTGATGCGAGCACGCTTTGAGGCAGGAGCTGATAGGCCAGACTGAGCATTAGCAGCCTTGCGTTTGTGCAACACCTTCTTTCGAAGTTGCTTGCGGCTACCAGCATGGCTGAGGTCCACAACCATCTTCCTTGACAGAGCATCGGCAAGCTACAAGAGTATTGGATAAGCACTCAAGATTCTGAGATAACAGCTGAACCCATACCTCGTTGTGGGAAATAGGCTCCAAGTCAGTGGATTCATCACCAGAATCGCCGGCCAATCCAGAGCCAGAGTCTAATTGGAAAGTCTCATCTTCATCACCATCTAAAGACTCCACTGGAAGGATTTCATGTGAATTCCTTGAAGAGAGAGCTGGGCAAGCAACACAACCAGAAATGTTTGAGACACGAGTAGCATGCTTGCGCCTAGGTGGTTTGGCAAAAGCATCAGGGCCATCCTCATCAGACCCAAGTTGCTCACAAGCAACAGCATCCAAAAACCGGGTTGTGGTTTTCTTGTGAAGGCCTTGACCCAGAGGCTGGGCAGGGGCAGGTGTGGAAGAGAGGGGCTGAGTGTCTTCTGGGTCATAGAACCACTGAATATCCTTTGCATCTTTGAGACTGCCATCAGGATTCTGTGCACATTGATCCGAAGACATGTTGGTAAAAAATAGGAAATGTTACAGGAGCAGGCTGGCGATGTCAATGAGCAAGCAGCAAGGGGGTCCCTAGATCAGAGTCGAGAGTTGAGACTGATTTCTCAACATGAAGGTTTTGGAACACGCAACAACAGTCAAGGCACAGTGCCTTGGTTGGCATTGAGAGTGTAGACACGAAGAGATCAAAATAGAGAAGGCTTAGAAGGGTTCACACAGGAAGCTGGAAAAGAGTGAATTGCCCCTTGGCTTCCAAGTTGCCTCTTGGGGGGTTTATATACATGTACATGCATGACACGTCTATGATTGATCAAGTCTCTGTGCTAACAATTAATCTATCTGAAAGGAGGAACCAGTAAGTTTCGAAATGTGTACCTGTACCAACAGCCTATCCAATGTGAATGCACACCATACCTACAGCTCAACGGGCTCTACAGAAGGAGCATAACGGGCTCTATGCATTTACGATCAATCAAGTCACTGTGCTAACAATTAATCTATCTGTAAGCAGGAAGCAGTAAGTTTTGAAATGCGTACCTGTACCAATAGCCTATCCAATGCGAATATGCACCAGACCTACAGTTCAACAGGCTCTACAGAAGGAGCTCAACAGGCTCTACAGAAGGAGCTTGATGGGCTCTACAGAAGCAGTTAGGATCTGCTCCTCAAACAAAAGCTCAACCTTCATCGTCTGCTCCAAAGTCTTCACCGTCCTCAGTTGGCCATGTGATGATGCGATCTGCTCATCAAATTCCCCAAACAGTGGCTCGCTGTTACAATGAAAACGTATCAGGCTAGGTTAGAATTGAAGCAAAAATATATCTGCAAAAGGAACTCACATGTGCTCCTATGGCAAGTGAGGCTCCGACTATTCCCTGGTAGCTGTAAATGTCGCACCTGTAAGAGCCGTAACACATGGTTAGGGGTTTACACTTTAAGGAGCGACATACCTTACTTACCATGGCATGTATTGAAATTTGAGGCACACTGGCATCGTCTGGCGATCAGTCCGTCATTAAGAGGATTTGAGAGGATGACCAGTAATCATGTTGCCCTTGGGGAATTGACAGGGTATGGGAGTGGCCAAGTGGGAGCAAGAGTGAGGAGTCTGAGGGCGAGGACGGTTGAGTGGATGAGGATGGTGGCAATGCCAGCAAGCATGCACCACTGTGGCGCCACCGATGGGGAGAGCTCTGGATGTCCAGGATCAGGCTGTCCAAAGAAAACTTGAGGAATGTGGTACGTGCAGCACAGGAGGTTCGGTAACCTTGGTGGGCTAAGGCTCGAAAGTGGGCTGAGAAGCAGCGTGCTGTGAAGGCTCTTGCCAAGTTGCCATGGCAGACTCAGTCACTCAGACAGTCAGACAAATAGATGATCAATGGATCAAGGCAAGAAGAGGTGACCAGACAGGGATGGCCACAGTCAAAATAAGACCAAGGACATTGATGATCGAAATGGAGGTGCGATGGCAAGAGAGGTGAGATGGAAATTAGGGAAAGGGGTTGCCAACCCCTTCACTGACATCTCGTGAGATACCAGTTCTCAGATGAGAGATGGCTGGGGAGATAAGTAATCGATAAGATAATGACATAGACATGTTGTGATGCGAGATTAGAAGGGCCCTTGAGTCACAGAGGACCAAGGGGACTGCAGAGGAGTGAATAAGACTATATTAGAAGAGTGAGATACCAAACTACTAACCTGCAGAGGAGTGAATAAGACTAAGGTAAAAGTGCGCTCCTCTGCAGTAAATATCAACCTGACTAAGCTAATCTAACTAACCAAATAAGGAATCCGCCTCTGGAGCGTTGTTCTGACACTCTAAAGAGCAATATACAACGCATTAGGCTCATGTAATAAGTAAAGTAACTCTAGCACAAAGG
>WTXC01000182.1:0-39737 GCA_022496195.1 Lactifluus subvellereus
CAGGTGTGCAGGCATCATGCAGGTGTCATGCGGTCGTGCGGGTGTTGTGTGGGTGTTGTGTGTGTGTTGTGCAGGTGTGTGGGCGTGTGGGCATCGTGCAGTCATGTGGGCGTCATGCGGACGTGTGGGCATTGTGCGGGTGTTGTGCGGGCGTGTGGGTGTTGTGTGGGCATTGTGCGTGCATTGTGCGTGCATCGTGCAGGCATGCAGGCGTGCAGGTGTTGTGCGGTTGTGCAGGCATCGTGTGGGCATCATGCGTGCATTGTGCGTGTGTTGTGTGGGTGTGCAAGTGTCGTGCAGGCGTGCAGGCATCATGTGGGCATTGTGCGGGCGTTGTGTGGGCATGCGGGCACCGTGTGGGCATGTGGGCATCATGTGGGTGTCATGTGGGCGTGCGGGCAGCAGGTGGGCGTGCAGGCAGCGTGTGAGCGTGCAGGCGGCATGCGAGCATGCAAGCAGCATGTGGGCATGCAGGTGGCGTGCGATCTGCCAGGGGAGGGTGATCAGTGGGCATGCAGGTGTGCGTGTGGGCGGGCAGGTGGCATGTGATCTGCCAGTGAGGCGATCAGCAGGTGGGTGAGCGACCGCAATTGAAGGCCGCATGGTGGAATGGCCGCCACGTGGTGTGGTAGGCAGTGCAACCCCTCCAACTTGCAGTTGAAGTGAGGGAGGGGGGAAAGGCCAAAAGTAATTTATTACAAAAGTACTACTGTAGTAACTAACTATTCTACTTATCACATGTGCATGTGGGAGACGTGGGGTGTGTGGGCAATGTGGGAGCATTAACACAAGGGAGCTGTCATTGTTGAAGTCTTGTTAGTGGGAACAAAAAAAGAAGAAAAAAAAACTTATCTTGTTCTTGCATTTGGGGGCGAGGGAAGGGGGTGGTGACTCGAAACCTTTGCTTTTGAGGGAATGGCATTGGCGGCATTGTGGACAGAAACCCCCCTCTGTCTCACATTTAGAGCGAGGGAGGTGGTTGATGGTTGGAAAACAACGCGTGTCGTGTTTTCGAGTGGTGGTGGTAGTGGCGTGAGAGGAGTTGTCGTGTGACTGGAGGTGGAATCAACGCGCGGAACTTCAAACTGGTAAAAAAAAAAAAAAAAAGGCACAAAATAAAAACACAAAACCATGGTCAAACCGTAAACTGTGGTCAAACCGTAAACCACAGTTAAGGGTGTGGTTTGGCCTCAGGTGCAAAATCTCAACACTGCACCTGCACCTGTGACACACCATGACCGAAAACCGCAGTGTCACCCGCACCTGTGTCATGCCCTAAGGAACTGTATGAAACTGTAGAGATGTTAAGGCCCATACAGGGATTTTTGAGGGTGAGACTACAGTACACTAGTTCCAGCAAGAAGGTAATCATAAATTGAGAGATTGTACTTGTACTCCCACTCTTGCTATGGGTAATCCAAAGCATGACCACAGAAAGCATCAAGGACATGTTCTCCACGATGTTGGCATAGCCATAATACTGATACTCTGGGTGCCTGGGAATGACATACTTGAGCACCAGTAAGGCCTATATACACAAAGCCACCGCATTAAACAACATACAGCGTAAGTGATGAGGAGAAAGGTGCACCATGCTGCCCACCAAACTGCCTGCCATGAGAGCAAAGTCAATAAAGAGGATGAGGTGTGTGCACCACACCATGCACAAGTCACCAAATCCATCTTCCCTGCACATGCGGTCTTTATTGACCAGGTTGACGACAAGGATGCCAAGAGAGTAGAGGCCAGGGATCCAGTCTATGAAGGTGATGTGCACAGGTACAGGGTAATTTGGCTCATTGTATGGTGGGTGCGTGTGGGCGGAGAGGATGGCAGGAGCTCTGCGTGGGGGTTTAGGACTCGACGGTAAAGTATATAACACATCACTGGCGGGATCATGGAAAAAGGAAGAAGATATGGATTGTCCAAAAATTGGTTTGTAAGGGGCCTAGAAGTGATGACGCATCAGTTGAATGCTAGCAAAAGACAAATACAAAAGCAAACATACTAAAAAGTTTAAGACAGTCACTTGCTAACATTCATGTCACCTCATGCTCCTTGGATTTGATTTTTTTCCTTCCTTCATCTACCCATACACTCTTTGAACCTTCTTTATCTTTATTGAATGTTGGCACCATGCCAATCCGCACACATCAAGACTGGCCAACTGGAAATTGAACCAGAAACCCCATCTGTGCCAGACCTTGATGAGACACCCACAACTGCGAAACATCAGCAGATTGGAGGAAAGCCAAAAGGCAACACCCAACAGGCAGCACCAAAGGCGAAATTGGTAGCCAGGTCAATTGATCCTGCCAACATTCTTGCTGCAGGAAGTGATGTGGGAGCGGAATCTGAGCCAGTCAGTTCTTAGAGCACACCACACAAATGAGGTCATCCAAAAGGTCAGAGCACTGGTGAGGACCCAGCAGCCCAAATTGTTGAGCCAGTCAACAAGAAACCAAAAGTCATGATACAAACTGTGCCAGAGCATCCCTGTGTCAAGATGAGGAAACATATTCCCCAATGATCCCCACTTCCCCAGCGTATCAATCGCATAGTACAGCCAGCCAAGCCAGTCATGCCAAGACCAAAGCGCACATCAGCAGCAGTTGCAGCTGCCAAGGCTGAGAAGGTCAAGTTGTTGTGGAGGCTTGAAGAACTGGACAAGCAGAAGAAGCTCACATTAACTGAGATGGAGCTTAACAAAGAAGAGGAGGATGCAGAAGAAGAATGAACTGCTGTCTGACACCTCAAAGACTTACCAGATTCCGAGAGCAAAGAACCTCTAGCCGAACCCTGGGATGATGTACTTGAGGACTTTCCAATGGATGAGGATGAGCCTTTGGGTCCACAAGATGGGAAGGATGGACCCCTCTGTCTGGAAGGCCAATGCCTGGAACTTGGAGTTACTAAGCCAGTGAGTGAATGTTGCACAGCAGTTTTGTTACAATCTCACCTATGGATTGAGTGGACCGGTCTACTTTTCACTTATGATACCTTGCTTACACTCTGCCCTGTAACTTAACACTGACTCAATAGCCGTGACTCACCATGCTCCATTGTGACATGGAGCATGTACTATACTTAGCACTGACTCGACCATGACTCACCCCACTCCACAGTGGCCTGTGGAGCTGGTACTATACTTAGTGGACTACTCCACTACCCTTGTTATGACTCGGTAGTATGGTAGCATGTGACCCCTTGTACCAGGCCTATATAAGGGCCTTAGTTTGTGTAGAGTTGAGCCCTAAGCTTGACTTCGTTTCTAAATCGATCTGTCTTGCCTCCTCTCTTGAGCTCGCCGCTCTAAGTCGCCTTTTTTACTTGAACTTGCTGCTTCAAGTCGCCTTTCGCATCCATCACTCAGCAAGGCACTGCTTCGCTCTCATGCCTCTCTAAGTTGGCTATAATGACTTAGCTTTGAGCATGCACCAGTCATGTGCCTGCTCTACTCCAAAGAACTTAGCTTCACTCTTGTGTCAATGTGACCACCGGAAGTGTCACGCTCAGGACCATGTGCTCTTGCCATCGCACATGTTCACTCTTGCCCACGCCTAGTTGCACAAGTCATGCTCACAGCCCATCGAGCCGTAACAAGTTTTGGTCCATGACTAATCATTAACAGATGGCAAAGAAGAAGAAAAAGCCAGCCAAAGGAGAGACAAGGAATGCTGTCAAAGCTGTGAAGGTGAATTTGAGACTAGAATGGGAACAGACTCTCAAGAGACTGGTGGAGAATGATGGCTTGTGAGTCATGATTGATTGTCATTTATTGAAGCGAAGCTGAACAATCACATGAGTGTCAGGAAGCCACACAACAAACATCTCAAGGAAACCATCACAAAACCGTCTGGCCTCAGAAAAAACTGGCAGTCAAAGGGCATCTCTCAAGGTGGTGGGAAAGGAGGGGCTTCTACCCTTCAAGATAGTTCCATATCTTCTGACAATGTTCTTGGTGGCCTTGCCAATGAGGATGCAGACTTAGAGTGACCATCAGCGAAGGTGTCAAAAGGTCGGGATGTGACACAAAAGAATGAGGTAAGTCTCTGAGTTCGTGTCTGTAGTACTCTAGGCTAACCAATCAGATTGTCCATATCATAGGCAGTGACTCTGAGGTCGAAACCATGCCCAATGCTTCTAGAAGAGTATCACATGCAAACATGAAAGCTCCATTGGTCAAACCAACATCCCATCTCAAAGCTGTTGAAATACCTAAATGAACAATCAAGTCTGAAGAATCGTTCAACAGCCACCAAATACCCCCATTTGTGTTAGCTGACTGGGCTATGTGGTTCCTTCCAATGTTGTATCATGTTCTGTTCTGTGCAGAGAAACCATTCCATGATTTTACCAAAGGCTTTGATCTTGTGGATACTGTCCAGCAGGTCCTCAATATCATTCATCCTAACCATAGCTATGTTGTGACGACTGAGAGTAAGCTGTACCTGAATGTAGTAATATTTTCACTATCCGTTACATCACTCACTAGTGTTTTAAGGTCCGGTCCGGTCCGGTTTTTTGACCTAATTTGGATTAGACCGGGACCGGAACCGGTTTGGACTGGAACTGAAATTGTGGATAACCGGACCGGACCTAAGGGGACCGGTCCATATCGGTTCGGTTCCGGTCTATGGACCAGTTGGGATCAGTCTTTTTCAGAACTGGCTTAGACCAGTCTGGATCGGTCTTCACTGCGGTCCAAGACCAGTCCCATAGCTAAAAACAACTTTATTATACTATTACCACTCTTTACTATACACTACTAGACAATATACATTAATGTATTACAGTAACATGGTCTAATATACTGAGTTTGAACGGCGTTGCACTGCTGGTCGCGGTTGCGCTGCCTGTCACAGACACGCTGCCCATCGCAGTCGCACTCCCTGTCGGGGTCGTGCTGCCTGTCGTCATCGCACTCTTGTCATCGTCACGCTGCTGGTCGTCGTGTTCTCGTCGTCGCGGTGTTGCTGGTCCTCGTGGCACTCTCGTCGTGGTCACACTGCTGGTGGGTGTCACACTGCCGGCGGGCGTCGCGCTGCTGGTTGTCGTCACGCTGCTGGTTGTCGTCACGCAGCTGGGCATCATCGCCACGCTGCTGGTCGGTGTCATGCTGGTGGTCGGTGTCGTGCTGCTGGTGGGCGTCGCGCTGCTGGTGGGCATCGCGCTGCTGCTGGTGGGCGTCGTGCAGCTGGTCGTCGTCGCGCAGCTGGGCGCCGTCGCCGCGCTGCTGGTCAGTGTCATGCTGCTGGGCATTGTCGCCACACTGCTGGTTGTCGTCGTGCGGGAGAGAAGTGAACCCCTCCCCGCTCGCGTTTGGGGCGAGGGGGAGGGGTGCCGTCGGTTGTTGTTGCCTAGAATAAGAGATGAACCCCCTCCGCTCGTGCTTGGGGCGAGGGGGAGGGGGGCGTTGTTGCCTAGCACAAGAGATAAACCCCCTCAAGCTCGTGTTTGGGGCGAGGGAGGGGGCGAGGTTGCCTGTTGTTGCCTAGAACAAGATACAGACCTCTGCTCGCGTTTGGGGCGAGGGAGGGGATGGCGTGCCTCGGTTGTTGTTGCCCAGAACAAGAGTCCCTCGCTCGCATTTGGGGCAAGAGACGGAGATGGTTGTCGCCCTGAGAGGTGAGTAAGCACATACAAACAAACGCAGCGCAAGTTCGTTTGCTTGCACAAAACATGAGTCACATGACCAAATGGTCCGTGCGCACTTGGGAGCTATATAAACCCCCACCCATTTGCGTATTTGCTTTCTTGGGCCATGCCCTGTTCGATTTATATTTACTATATATACTTCTATTCTGTACATTTTATTGTTTTAAGGTAGTAGTAGTAATAAAATTTTGGATTTAAGAGTGCTATAGTAGTGCAACCGAAAGTTCAGTTGCAGACCGGTTGCAGTCAGTTGTGACCGGTTTTCAACAAGCTCTTTGAAATGGGTGGACCGCAACCAAGTGGCATGGGAAACTGGCACAACCGCAACCGGGAAGAAGACTGGACCGCAGTTGGGTCCAGTTCAGTTGCCGGTCTTTTTCCGGTCCATAGGACTGGACCTGAAAACACTATCACTCACTAATCACATGTTGTTGCTGTAGGTGTACGATCGGCTCATTGAAAAATGGTCTGATTTTGGCACATGTGCTCTTCACATTGTCAAAAGAGTTTTCAAACAAACCAAATTCAAGGACAACTTGAGTGCAATCTCCATGTACGCTAAATGGGCCACAGGAAGAGATGGACCTGCACTATGGAGGGTTCCATCCCCTCAGCAAGTATCACATCATGACTATGATTATGTTGTAAGAACTCTCCAATCAGGGTTTACCAAAGTTTGAGGCTCATTGTTTCCTTGTTAGGCACCCAAAGATCTTTTCAAATCACAATATATGATTGATATACTGACGTGTCTCATTAAGAGGCCAATTGAAGGCTCCCAACTTGTTGAGTATGGTCATCCCAAGGGTGTGGTTGCCTTGGCTGCTGCAGGAGTACGCAATGATTCTATAGCCATCACCAGGAGCTAACCGCACCATAGATTGAGCAAGCTTTTTCTGTCTTTCATAGCAGACAGAAAGTTCGTGCCACCCCATTTTCATGTGATGGCCATGGGAGTATCATCATAGACTATATGGAGAATCTGAATGCTTTCAGTGAGCATCGTTGGAAGTCACTACTGACTACATGTGGTGTCATCGACTCGGAAGAGGAACGGGTTCATCACCCCAATAGTGGGGCCAATACATCTTCATTGGAATGCACACATCATGTGACGTTTGTGCATGCCGAGATCGGACTCTGCTCACGGTGTGCACAAGGGGGTCATGTACGCTTTATTTTTCACCTATCCCACTCCTCCCACATCGTGTTTATGGACTGCCAGGCCCTTATGGCCTGAGACTCTGCTTGAGGCCATGACTTGGCCGCTTTCGCTTACATCATGCTTACCTTCCTATTATAGTAGGTGTTCCCATGCTTCGCCTCTGGTGCGCATTTCACTAGTGCTACATTTGCATACCTCTGCGCATGCGCTGCCTCGGCACCTACTGACTCATACTGTATGATATGACTCACGCGTCAGCCTGCTTACTGTACGATGACTCGAGGCTTACTGTGTCCGCTTACTAGTGTCCTAGGGGCACTATGACTCGACCTGACTCGTCTCCCTGATGTACTTATATAGTGTTGTATCGCCTTAGAGCAGACCCTAAGTCTGTTCTCTTGTAATCTCAGACAAGTCAACCGCCTTCAGGTCTTTTACTTGTGAATCACCGCTCCTCTGGCTTATTGCCAGACTTCGCGTTGCTTGCACAAGTGTCACTAGTGTATGGTCAAAGGACTTAAGATCAAACGCCATCTTAGCTCCCCAGCAAGAGCTCGTTATCAGGACTTAGGACCCTCACGTCCAAGATCCCCTACTCCCCCACTGTCATTGCCGCCGCCGCCTCCAACGCCAGTGGAGGTACGCCCAGAGTCTGGGCGTGACACATCACACACTCTACATTCTGAGTAGTCCTTAAAACTGTGTTTCAACAGGAAGGCATCAGTTCCAGTCCTATGAGTACTTGGAGGCTCTCAATTTTTTCATCGCAGCGTTTCAACCAACTGTTTCAGGTTTTGTTCATTACGCTTTCCAGGTTGCTAATCTCTACACCATAATTTACCATCCTCATTCTACTGTAAGGTGGGAGTGCCCGCTGTGCTCGAAACGAGCACTTCTGGGCACCTGCCACACCTAAACTGAGCCAATCTAATCTGCTTGCACTGCTTCCTCCCCAACTCGTCCATGCGCCTATCGCCCCCTGCATGAAGCCCCATCTGGACTCGTCCCTGTGCCACCGATACCGAATCCCTTCCCCGACGATCCCCTTTGCACCTAGGTTCTCATTTCTATTGCTTTATTTTCAAGTCTCAATCTACTCTACCTTGCCTACCTGCTCTCCCTGCCTCATTACTGACTTTCCTCTTGTTCTGCATGTGTCCTAAACTTGTATATGACAGTACCCGCTCATTCTGCTTCTCGGCATCTCCTTTCCCCTTCATTACACATGACTTACCTCGCCGTGTGTGCAGGGTCTCCTGCTGTCACCATCGTTTCACATCCCTGATCCTTACTGCTTTCTGATGACTGGTAGACTAACTTGTTCAGACTCATGTAGACACTCGCGCTCTATATAAACCCTCAAAAAGGCCTCCTAGTGAGGTCAGCTCTCACATTGGAGCCATTCCCCCATTCTTCTCCTTCACGTGTGCCATGTGAACTTCTCCCTAGTCTCCATAACTCAACTTTCGCCTTGCCTAGTCTCTGGACATTGAACCGAGCCGCCGCACCGTCATATGTCTCGAAGTCTTCGCTTTGAGAAGTCGATCTTGTCTCCTTAAACCATCAGATAACAACCTTGTTGATGTGGCCAGTTTGCACTCACCTCAGCGGCTGTGACTTCATCCCTTGTTATCTAACCCTTGTTTCATTGAACTCACGTGGTGCGGGAACTCACACGCTACAAATTTGGCTGCCCCAGTGAGGCAGAATTGGTTTGATTCCTCCTTCAACCCCCTTCAAAATCTTAAAAGACATTCCCCTGTCTTTGGTTGCTTTGGGCAACCATCCGAATGAGTAGCAGCCTGCCTCCATGAGATCAGTTAGGCAGGTACACCAGTAAAAACCCTACACTCACCCGACCTGTGTCACCCGACGCAGTGGACTCCCCAGACATTCCTGGAGCCCTGCCTAGCTCGCTGAGCCCTCCTTCACTCAGAGAACTATCTGCTCTTCCCCTCACAGATCTCCCTATTCCCTGCTCTTTTCGATGCAAAGCACTCCTCCGACCTACTTATATGACTACCAAACCCCGCTCCCCTACCCTTAGTACCATCTGTAGTGCTTCAGAACCTATTGATGAGATTCCTCCCTTCACTCTTCCTCCTCCTTCTTGCCCTCTTACTCCTGCAGCAGTACCTACTGAAGATTGGATACTATACATTCCAAAGCCTCCATTTATGATAATTATGAACCCCAAGTTCCATCAGGAGGTCTCAACCTCAATCACTCACTATATTGTCCGCCATTTGGACTGTCAGCAGAGTTACGCATTCACTAGGAGTTACATCCAACTCCCTATCGAGATACCTACAGTCCCCTCCAGCATATTCACTAACTACTCAGAGGAACGATCCACCTGGTGGTATGTTGCCAGGCGAGCTGCAGCTCGAGCTGCAGAAAGGCTAGCTGGCTATGTCAGCCAAGGCCTGCGGACTGCCCTAGAGAGCATCCCCTCTGTTACCACCAAAATCCTTAGCTTTGCCCAGATGGAGGAAAAGATGTACTACAGCCCAATCACACAAGAAGGGCCTTACTATGAATGTTTCCAATGTTTCATCTCCCTCCCTGATCTCCCCTCCATCATTGGGCAACCAGAAAGACTCCAACGCATGATGCCTGACTCTCCTATCCTCGACACCTCCTTAGTATCCACCATTTCCCCCATCCCCTCCATCACTTCCACCCAGAAGTCGACGCCCTCTTCCTCCTCCACCACTCAAATCCCCCACTGAATCTGAAGAACCCCCACTCCCAGGCTTCTGGGAGAACAGCCCTGATACCGCAGACTATGTCTATTATGAGATCCCCACTGAAGATGACCCTTCCCTACTCCAACCCACATGCTACATCTCCTATGAGGGAGGCACTGACCCGAAGGTGGTGGGCACAATGGGTCCCAACCTTCCAGTCTACGCCAAACCACTCCACCTTCCCTTCTCCCCTTTTAACCTTTTCAGCCTCCCCCTCACTCAGGAGCAACGCGAATCACTCCTATTCACTTCCCCCAGAGAATCCAGTGTCGATGAGGCCCTTAGGGACCTTGGAGACCTCCCAATGCATGCAGAGATTGAACGATACAGGTGGGCCACTATGGCCATGGGCTCCAACAGTCTCCTGGTCAAGAAGTACCAGGACCACCTCACCAGTGCAATACAGAGGTGGGACAGCTGCATTGTCCGCCTAGAACAACATAGAGCTTGGGAGAAGCTCAAACCACACCTACCCCTTTGAGTTCCCCCTTGCCTCCACTATAGATTGACTGCCTTCGGTCTAAGCACCTCGGGTACTTCCACCCACCACAAACTGCCTTCCTGTTGAGCAGCACATAGTGCGCATACAACCAGGGAGTATGAGACTCACTTATACAGTGACAAGTAGAAGTCAGAGTACTAAGGATTAGTGCATACTACCAAGGAGCTTATATACACGAAGGACAGGAGTGACTGGTCACTATGTGACAGTAAACTAATAACCGTAAAGGAGTGTCCTTGTAAATCCCATAAGGGGGTTGCTCTACTCAACTAGGGCATGGTATAGAGCCCCTAACCGGATGCATGGCTATGCTGGCTTGTGTGTTTCTGGTTCAACACTCCCCCTTGCTAAGTGTACCGTAATGACAGAGCTGGTCAAAGAAGCATTTGGTGCGCAAGTGCAGTTTGGACTTTATGCACCAGATCTTTCCAATAGGAAGGAAAGGCATGGCATGTGTGGGAGATCTTTGACTTTCTGTGATGCGAGTACAGAAGTCCAGACCTTCCATGCATTGGGAATCCAAAACACGAGGTAGCGCATCTGAGACTACTCTGGAAGCCAAGAGACATGTACCCGAAAGTTTCTTGATCAGGGAAACAAGGGTCATGTGTGTGGCAAGAGCATTGCACATCTGACGGAAGTCAGGGATTTGTGACAGTCTCTGTGTTAGAGTGCATCTCCTGCATCTCAGGACTTGTAGGTTGCATAACTGCGTATTTGTGGCAGATGCCTGCATACCAATCCTGGAGGCTAGTTTCACACGTGGACTATATATGCTTGTGCAAGCTGAAATGTGTCCATCTCATTGCATGAGAGCGTAATTAAAGTCCTTATGGATTCTAGTTCTTTCAGGAGAGATGAAGTTCGCATCCTGAGCATTGCAGCATGTGCCAAAGATGGCGCACAGAGATTGCACTGCATAGGTGCACTAAGCATTCTTAGGCAAGTAAAACTCAAGCCCAAGTTGACCCCTGAGTTCATGGAATCTAGTGCGTCCTAGATTCTTAGTGAACATGTCTGTGGGATTTTTATCTCCATCCACAAATTGGAGTTTAACCTTCCCATCCTTTACCACTTGACGAATATAGTGGTAGCATATATCAATGTGTTTGATACGGTGCTCTTGGACAGGGTTGGAGGCCATGAATATGGCTCCTTGGTTATCTTCATTAAGCAGGATAGGTTTAATGGTAAATCCAATCTCCTCAAGGAGGGATTGAACCCAGACAACCTGTCGACTTGTATCAGACAAGGACATGTATTCCGCTTCAGTGGATGAGAGTGCAACAGTCTTCTGAGCTCTGGAATTCCAGGTGAAGACTGTGCTTGCAAGGCTTATCATGTATCCAGTAGTAGAATGGCGATTCTCAGTATTGCTTCCCCAATCTGAATCAGCATAGGCTTGAAAGCCTTTGCCATTCACTCCATCATAGACCATAGCATAGTGTGCCACATACTCTGCATCTTGCTGCCATTCAAGTTCCCCCCAGATCTGTTCAATAGATCGTGGCTGAGAACTGAAAGGTGGTGCACTCACTGCATGGACCAGAGTAGTGGAATGCGGCGGTGTGTTGCAGGGTGTGCCATGCAGTGTGGAGGTGAGGGACGTGTCTGGGCTGTACTCCTCAATGGTAAAGAGTGAGCCAGAGGGAGTAGGAGTGTGCTCAGGAAGATCATCATTGTCCTGATTGACTATGGGTCTGTCAGTCATGCGACTGGACCCAGCAACCATTCTGCCTCCAATCCACTGCTGGAGCAGGATTGGATCTGGATTAGCGGGCAGAGTGATGTGCTGCTCAAGTGTCTTTAAGACGTGCTATGTAGCTGGCTGTCCAATGTTAGCAGTGAGTGTCATTGCGCTTGCAAAGGACGGATAGAATGTCTTAGCCACTTCGTTCCACTGGACGAAGGGCTGAGTGGTTTCTACTGTGCGTGTGTTGATCCCAGAGGGACTGATTGCAGCAACAGTAGCAAAGGCAGGGGAGGGAAGCACAGCACATTGGCCAGATGGACATGTTCGCGCTGCTTGCCCTTGTGTCCTGCACATGTACCATGAATGAACTTGTTCTTGCTTTGGGACTTGTGGCCTTGTGGCACTTTCCCTTTGTATGATGAGGAGGATTGGTGGTCGAGTTGCTGATGGAATGAAGGGGGTCCCTTCCGTCGCTTCACCGGGAGAGCTTCTGCACTTGGGCAGAGGTAGGATGATTTGTGCTCACTTTCTTCCCATTGGCACATCCCACTGTGATAAGCAGAAATTTTGATGACTGGGATGGCAAGGTTGGAGATTGTAGCTCCAACAAGGATGAGGGGAATGGTGTGGCTCCATTGCCAGGTAGCACATTGAGAAGCATCATCGCTTGAATGGTGGGAGGAATCTTGACGTTAATAGCATCAAGGCAGTCATAGATTCCTTGCAGATATTCAATCTACGGGGAAGGATGGTGAGAGGGATTGATGTGGAAGTTGGATGTGAGGCAGTATTGCTGGTAGGCATAGGAAGGGGAGGATCCAGTGTACTGGTCTTTAAGATACTCCCAGATTTCCGGAGCATCTTTCCTTCCCATTGCATCCTGAAGGGACGGTGTCATGCGAAGGAGGAGGTTTCCAATGGCAAGATCATTGGTGGCATTCCATTCCTCGCAAGCAGCTACAATGTTTGCAGGAGGATCAGGGATATCAGCCCCAGCAGCCTGAGTGGCTGCAACAGCAGGGTCAACCGGAAAAGGGTCAAGGTGGGCAGTAATCTGCCAGAGTTTCTGTGTCTTGAGGAAGGGTTCCATGGCATGAACCCACTTGGCATAGTTAGTGCCATCCAAGACAGGGACCAGAGATCTGAGAGCAGAGGACATTGCTGGAGGTAGATTTGATGTAAGAAAGGCGTCTGGAAGAGTAATTAGCATATTGACTATGTGAGTGAGAACTCAGAAAAAGAATCACGCTTTCTCTCCAGGTCCTGCTCATGCTACACTGTTGCCAACAGTGAGCGGGATGTAAACTCTGACTGGTTGTGTAGTGCGGCCTTGAATCAATGCAGTTTGCATGGTATTGTCATGAAGATAATTGCGTGGCAATCCCACACAAATTGCAAGAATTTGAAGGTGCATAGAGATGTCTCAAGAAGACCTCTTCGCTGCTTTCAAGTGTAACCTTCATAGTGTGTTGTTCACTGTGCAGGTCCCACTTGAAAATGGATCAAGGGGGACTCCTTGAGTCATCCCTCACTACTACACTGTGGGCAAACATATCCCTCATGACCATAGTGGTTTGCAGGTCTAGATGTTTGTCAAGACCAGCGGGCCAATGTGTCCATGTGCAATATGTTCCCACATTGTAGTAATGAGGGGAACAATCGCGTGGAGGAGGACCAGTAACTTCAATCTACTAGCCATGAAGGTGAAAGGGTTATGCAGTGAGTACCTCACCAAGTAGCCAGTTCAGCTTCAAAGCGAGGAGAGAGAAATTACAAGGCCTACTACAGGCGATGGTTCTCTCTATTATTGCAAACAGCGTCTGATAATGAGTGTCATTGACAATGTCGTTATCAGAATGTCTGTGCTGCGTTGTTTGCCAGCGTAGCCTAGGCATTCTGGTAACAGCTACTGGCAATGACGCACATCTTAAGACACAAGAGTCTTTGGGGAATGCTCGTGATGGTGTACTGGTCTAGTATGCCATGACAAGCGTTCTCCTGCTTGCTTGCTTGTCAGTTGCTGACGAGACTCACAGCAAAGCACCTCTGATGGTTGTGTTGACAAACATCAGCAATACTTTGCTGTGCAATCATCGTCAACATCTGACAACCATCAAAGAGGGAGCATCCCATGCAGCCTAGGTGTGCACATGTGTGGCTTAGAGGCTCTCTTCATCATGATTGATGAAGAGAAACACTAACCTGCGCAAATGAATGCAGCAGGACAGCTTAACGCTGTGTGCAACAGTGTGCAGCCATGAAGGCGCATATTGCAGCCATTGAAGGCGCAAAGAGCAGAGGCAGCTCACAAGAGCACCATGGGCAACCAGGGCCCATAACCTGTTGAGCAGCACATAGTGTGCATACAACCAGGGAGTATGAGACTCACTTATACAGTGACAAGTAGAAGTCAGAGTACTAAGGATTAGTGCGTACTACCAAGGAGCTTATATACACGAAGGACAGGAGTGACTGGTCACTATGTGACAGTAAACTAATATCCGTAAAGGAGTGTCCTTGTAAATCCCATAAGGGGATTGCTCTACTCAACTAGGGTGTGGTATAGAGCCCCTAACTGGATGCACAGCTATGCCGGCTTGTGTGTTTCCAGTTCAACACTTCCCTCCACGACAAGCCCACTTCCCATGCCTCCAGCAACCAGTCCTCTGCCTCTACCCCATCCACTGTCTGCCCCTCTGGTGCACACGTTGGTGGAAGGAAAAGAAAAGCCTATAATGGACCTCACTCTGGAGGGCACAAGCCGAAGGGCAAGGGGCCACCAAAGCAACCCCCTACTCCTCCCCCCCTCTTTTTTAACATGTGCGGTATGCCCAGACATGTGCACCTCAAATGTCCAAAGAATGAGGAGGCCCAAACACGCTGTGATACCTGTGGCAAGATTGGCCACTTCACCAAGGACTGTTATAAGAACAAGTACTGTTCTTACTGCCACACTTGGGGACACACTGGCCCCACCTGCACCCAACCTCATCGCAACTGTTCAGTCCATTGTGACTGCCCAGTACCTTGAAGCCACTGCCTCTATGGCTGCAATATTGACCGCAGCCACCCTACTTGGGACAATCATGATTGCACTGTTGACCCTCACTACTCTTACGAAGCCAGAGAGAATGGCTACAACTCTAGTTAGGAAGTCTGGGGACTTCCTCCTTAAGAAAGGGGTGATGTTACGATCTGGACTGCTCTGGACTAGGTACCTTTACTTTTTTGTTCTCCATATGCTTTCCCCTTGACCCACCACCTCATGTGAACCATGAGGCTGCTTATTGCTTACTGATGACGGGCCCTAGGCCCTTGTACGATGATGCACTTACCCTCTACCCTATACGATGACGCATTTACCCCTTTGCCCTTGTACATGACCTCATAGCTACAATGATGCACTACCCTCGACCCTACTCAGTACTTATAGTGCTTCGTTTCATCTGTATGTACCCCAGACTCGACTTCTTGAGCAATCAAGCTAGTTTCCCTGTTCTGCAAGCTGAGGTTGTCTTGTGATTACCTTAGCCTGCACTTCCCCTCAAGGCGCAGAGGCAGGAGCTTTGCCAAGCTTGTGCCCTACCCCTTGAAGTGTTGATCCGCCTTTCCTCTCATTGCATTGTGTAGATATGATCCCTCAATCCTATCTAACATCGCACTGAAGGAACTGTCCACTCTCCTTGTGAATCACACTTTGCCTGTGCATTCCAGGCCCTCCCAGAGTCCACAGAAGCCTAGACTTGGGCTAGACTAAGTCAACAAACCAACCAGTCACACAAGTCATGCAGAAGGCCAATGCTTGAGCCTAACACTCACTCTCATCTCAGATGCGCCTACTCTAGAGCCTTCGACGCTTCACCTGCTTCATCTTCCATCCCCTTCTCAGTGCTCATCTCACGCATAGGCACCAGCTCTGACTCACCTTCATCCAACCACACTCAGCCACTGGAACACCCAGAGACTCTTCCTCCCTTCGAGCTTGAGCCTGAGCATCCCTTGTCACCAGACTCACCACCGGACCACAGCAGGCAACACCCCAATCTAGATAACACCATACCAGGAGGGGAATTCCTTCTCCCAGCTGTCTACGTCGAACCTCCTACATCCTCAGTCAGCAGTGCTCAGATACAACACTTACCCTTCTGCACCACAATCTTCAAACCACACACTCTACCACCACCACCACCTCCTAGACCTAGCTCTGCCCCATACGCACCTCAGCTTCAGCCTCAGCCCACCTCGTTGACCCTGGCAACAATGGCCAACCAAATGGGACCTGCTGCTATGCCACCCCCTCGCTCAAACCATGCTCCCTACTTCTCAGGGCGACTTGAGGACCCTATTGACGACTTCCTGAGGGAATACAAAGTGGTCACAAGCGGCAATGGGCTGACCAACAGAGAAAAGGTAGAAATGGTCATCAGATATGTCGCCACATCTCAGCGCAACTTCTGGAAATCAATGGAGGGCTACCAAACTGCTAACTGGAATGAGCTATGCTGAGAGCTGAGGAAAACCTATGTGGACACCTCCACCCATGGGCGATTCTCGAGGCAAAAACTGTTTGAGTTTGTCAATCACTCAACCAAATCCCGCATGAAGGAGGAAGATGATGTCATACAGTATTACCAACAGTTCTCATTCTTGAGCAAGCCCCTCCTAGACTCCAGCCGCATGATCAGTGGAGAACACGACATGATGTTCTGGTATGGCTTTCACCCTGAAGATCGAACTGCCATGTGGGCTAGACTTATTGCAAAGCATCCGGAACAACCTGAGGGCAAAGTGTTCTATTATGAAGACATCCTTAAGGTGGCTAGGGCCATGTTCTCAGGCGACCACTGGTCCCTCTTCCAGGTACTGGACCAGCAGGATCCCTATGCTAACACCAGAAGGTGTGGAGCAGACCGGAGCCTTGAGCGATGGTTTGGACCCAAAGACAAAGACCCCCAAGGGCCGGATCGCGACCAGCGTGCCCCTGAGTGCAAGTGCGAACCCCCTATCCCTGAGTACCTACCATGGGAAACTGCCAGGTACCAAGAAGCTGAGGAACCCATGTTTCCCAAATTCCAAGCTAGAGAAAGCTTGGGACAGCAAGAAGTTGATGCACCATGTGCCTTCACCCCCCAGGTTGAGACAAAAACTGTCTGCTTCAAAGATCCCTTGTGTGCAGATGAAGGCCATGAGATCGAGGATCTAGTAAACCAAATGCATAGTATGTCAGTTCATGATCGAGCATATGCTGCATTATATGCCTGATGTTCTCACCAATTCCCCAATGCCGTGAGGGACTTACCCAAGCCCAAGTTTGGCCAAAGCACCCCCTCCACCCCCACGTACTCCTATCAGACACCACCGGCACCACCGCAGCCCTCCAGACAAACTTGGAATGCACCTCCCCCAGATCCTGCATGTGCACAGCCTTCCTCCACCTCCAACAATTCCACTTCCTTCTTCTGCACATGCCCTCGTGTTCAAGTGGATGGTTGTGCCTTCTGCACAAAACAAGGTCACTGCCTCAGAGAGTGTGTCACCGCTGAAGAGTATGTTAACACAGGATGCGCCATCATTGATAACAACTGGCTTGCCTTACCTAATGGCCAACCTGTCCCCAATGATGGCACAGGATGAGGCATCCAGAAAAGTATTGATATTTGGATTGCTGCACAAGTCCCCTCACCACCTACTGCCCAGAGCAATGTTGCCTTCACACATGACCCACCACTTTTGCAGGCACCTGGGATCATGACCAGCCGCATAGAAGAGGTTGTGGAAACTCATATATTTCAGATTGCTGAGGCCCAGTCACTGAGCAAGGAGTTCGAAGGCATAGGCTTGGACATCTTCAAGGTCTTCGCTGCAGAGAAAAAGACCAGAGCCCCCAAAGCCCCTGAACTAGTCCACCCCACTACTGAAACAAGGCCCCCTGCCACTAGTTCCCACACTCCACGACCTGGCCCCCAGTACCAGTACCAAGCAAGTGCTGAGGACCAGCTCCTCATCTCTGAGCTACAGACATGGCTAATGGAAGGGAAGTTGACTCAGACCACCCCTGCCCACATTCTGGCTGCTAGTCTGACCATCTGCAAAGACCTAGTCAACAAGCTTAAGGTGCGCCACATCGAGGCTAACATATTCGAAAAGGCACACCATAGGGAGACAGACTCCGATCTAGATTGGGATGACACAGCCCCACCTCTCTCAGTCTTTCACGCCACATCTTGGCATGAGCCCGCATTTGCACTCCCCCTCCAAGAAATAGACATCTTAGTCAACTCCACTGCTACTGAGCCAGGCATCCTCAACCCTGGATCCCAGATCGTTGTGATCTGGCATGACTTAGCACTGGAAGTCAGCGCATACATCAACAACAGCTGCCTGCTTGAAAGGGAAGGTGCCAACGGGGCCATTAGCTGGACCCTTGGCTGTGCAGAGTACCTAACCATGAAAGTAGGCGGAGTACCATTTAAAATTCACACGCATGTCATAGAGAAGGCCCCCTTTCACTTGCTTCTTGGGTGACCCTTCCAGAACATTCTCTTGAGCCAACTAGAGGATCTCCCCAGCGGAGGAGTTGAGGTATCAATCCTAGATCCTTCTGACCCCACATGCAGAGTATACATCCCCACTCAGCCATGCAAAATGCAGGTTGGCAGCTTCAAAATCTTGTTGACTATCTGTTATCCCCCTAGCAATCCTCTCCTGCATGCACCCCACGCTCTCCTCCATTTCCCTCTCCTTCCCTCTCCTGACACCACAACCCTATCCCTTGCTTACAAAAAGAGCGCCAAGAAAGTGCGACCTGTACTGGCATCACTTCCTGAAGATTTTCGTATCATCCAACGCATCCCTGTTGACCCTCTCCTCTCTCTTCTACCTCTGCTGACACACCCTCCTGAATTCACACCCAGAACATGTCTCACTCAAGAGCGACTGGACGCCCTTGATCTCAACCAGAAGGACTTCCTCTAGGCAGAGGAGCTCAAGCTCCTACACCATGTCCTCAAGCTCAACGAACTTGGTCTAGCCTGGACCGAAGCGGAGAAGGGCAGGTTTAGTGATGAGTACTTCTCACCTGTCAAAATCCCTGTCATTGAGCATATACCATGGGCTCACAAAAACATCCCCATTCCCTCTGGAATCTTGAGCAAAGTCATCCAGATCTTCAAAGACAAATTCGCAGCTGGCATGTACAAGCACTCAGACACATCATATCGATTGCATTGGTTCTGCATCAAAAAGAAGAGCGGTGCGCTGCACCTTGTCCATGACTTACAGCCCCTCAATGCGATCACCATCCAGAACTCCAGAGTCCCTCCCCTCGCTGACCAAGTTATAGAAGCGATGGCCAGATGAGCGTGTTACAGCATGCTCAATCTGTTCGTGGGATATGACCACCAAACACTTGACATCACCTCACGCAATTTTACCACCATTCAGTCCCCTATTGGTGCTGCTAGGCTAACCTGTTTGCCACAGGGATGGACTAACACTGGGGTGATATTCCATGAGGATGTCACTTTCATCCTCAAGCCCAAGATCCCGGACACCACCTGGCTGTTCATCAATGACTGCAGCATTAAGGGTCCCCCAACGTGCTATGAAACCAATGATGGCGGATTCAAAACCATCCTTGAAAACCCCGCCATTCAGAAGTTTGTGTGGCAACACCTCAACAACGTCCACTGCATTCTCCATCGACTCAGCTGTGCTGGCACCACCATTTCAGCAAAGAAGTTATTCATTGCTGTACCTGAGGTCATCATACTAGGGCACAAGTGCAACTATGAAGGCTGCATCCCCGATGACTCCAAAATTGCAAGGATCCGGGACTGGCCACCCTGCAAAAACCTCTCCGACATCCGTGCATTCCTTGGCACCATGGGATACATGCGTATTTGGATTCAAAACTATTCCTCTATTGCTCACCCCCTTGTTGACCTCACATGCAAGGGACAACCTTTCAGCTGGCTCGAACCACACGAAGTAGCCATGCAGACCCTAAAAGATGCTATCATACACTCCCCCACTCTTATCTCCATAGACTACACTTCTGACTGTACAGTTTATCTGGCAGTCGATTCCTCATACCATGGTGTGGGATGGATCCTTGCACAGGATTGCCCCAACAAGCGCCACCGCCCAGCTTGCTTCAGCTCCATATCATGGAACGAACACGAATCTCAGTATTCCCAGTCAAAAATCAAACTTTATGGCCTCTTCCGTGCCTTACGCGCCCTTCAACTCTACCTAGTTGGCATCCAGAACCTTGTAGTTGAGATGGATGCCCAGTACATCAGAGGTATGCTCAATAACCCAGATGTCCAACCTAACACTACGATCAATCACTGGATTGCCACGATTTTACTTTTCAACTTCAAACTCATCCATGTTCCCATGGAGAAGCACAAGGGACCTAATGGCCTCTCCCAATGCGAGCCAGCAGACGGAGAAGAGGAGGATGATGGTAACAATGATCCCAAAGACTGGATTGATCAAGTCTTATCCTTAGGAGTATGGGTAGTAAGCTGGCTCAACCAACAGACAACCGACACAGAGAACGCCCCAACTCAGCCGCTTGACTTGGTCACGGTAAACGACAATGACACCAACCTGTTCCCACCTAGTGACAAAGCCACCAAAGCCGACGATGAGCTGGCACTCATACACCGCTACCTGACTTCTCAGCAGCAGCCCCAGAACCTGGAAGGCGACACCCTCCCCTGGTTCCTCAGCAAAGCGAAGCGGTTCCTTGCCATGAATGGCTGACTCTGGCATCAACAAATCAATGGACAACATCAGCTGTACACCACTCTGCCCCAACGCCTCACCCTCATCTGCGACACCCACGACAAGTTAGGGCACAAAGGTTTTTATTCTACACGTCGCACCCTCCTTGACCATTCTGGTGGCCCTCCCTTGAGCATGACATCAAATGGTATGTCAAGACATGTCACCAATGCCAGCTACACCAGACAACCAAAATCGTCATTCCTCCCACCGTTGCCACTCCTGCACCCCTGTTCTGCAAAGCTTACATCGACACCATGTTCATGCCACTTGTTGCTGGATTTCGATACATCGCACAGGCCTGTTGCTCACTCACTGCCTGGCCTGAATGGCGCGCCCTCCACGTTGAAACTGGCTGCACCCTCGGCGCCTTCATATTCGAGGAGATCTTATGCCGATGGGGCGCAGTCAAGGAGATCGTCATGGACAATGGTACAGCGTACGTGGCCACGCTGGATTGGTTAGCCAGCAGGTATGGGATCCATGTTATGATCTCACCTATGGATTGAGCAGACCACTTTTTCTTTCTCCCTATGATACTATGCTTACGCTGTGATCTGGACTGTAACTCGATAGCTGTGACTCACCGTGCTCCATTGCGACATGGAGCATGTACTATACTTAGTACTGACTCAACCCTGACTCATCCTGCTCCACAGTGGCCTGTGGAGCTGGTACTATACTTAGCAGACTACTCCACTACCCTCGTTGTGACTCGGTAGCGGTAGCATGTGATTCCCCTTGTACCAGGCCTATATAAGGGCCCTAGTTTGTGTAGAGTCGAGCCCTAAGCTTGACTTCATTTCTAAATCGATCTAGTCTTGCCTCCTCTCTTGAGCTCACCACTCTGAGTCATCGCCCCTACTTGAACTGCCGCTTCAAGTTGCCTTTCACATTTATCACTCAGCAAGGCACTGCTTCGCTCCCATGCCCTTCTAAGTCAGCTGTAACGACTTAGCTCTGAGCCTTCACACCAGTCACATGCTCACTCTACTCCGAAGAACTTAGCTTCACTCTCGCGTTGATGTGACCACTGGAAGTGTCATGCTCAGGACCACGTGCTCGCTGCCCCTGCATGTGCTCACTCTAGTTCATGCCCAAGTTGCACAAGTTGTGCTCACAGCCCGTTGAGCCGTAACATAAGTCAAGCTTCCCACTAACCACCAGGAACACCCCACCCTGGACAACGAACAGTATTGGGAACGTCTTAGCGATCTTAATAGAAGACGTGCACATATCACCCAGTGGAGAATCCTCCTCGATGATGCAGTTTATTGTCACAACGCCACCTGCTTCCTATCCTGTGCCGAAGGACCAACAGAGCAACATCACACCCTCTCAATTGAAGTAGAAAACTTTTGATTCATCGAACAGAAGTGGCTGGAAGACTTCACAGCTTTTGAAGCAGCCCTTACCATCCTTCAGCTGTTGCTATCACCCTGGAGTCTACTCGACGACCATGTCTAGGACCTCTCCACAAAATCAGCCTACCAGAAATCCTCGAAGCCATCCTCTGGACACGAGAAGCCACAGAGCAACTTGAAAGTGATGTCAGACGCCACCAACATGACTGCCCAAGGACCTGCGCCAACAGCCAAAACAGACACCACTGCAACCTTGACCAAATTGCACAAGAACTCGCCGAAATCATCACCAAAGTCAATTTCGTCTGCACCATCTTTGTCAACAAAGTGGAACTTATTCTGCAAGAAGAAGGACAGTAAATGTGATGACCCTTCAAATACAGATCTCAGAAACCAGAGACACCCCAGTCACACCACGAAAGAATGCAGACTTACCAGACTACATCTGCGGAGGTGCCTATTGGAAAGACACTGACCGCAATCCCAGAAAGTGGTGCTATCACCACACAATCCAGGCCCCTGACGGAAGTGTAAAGCACTTCCCTATTGAATACATCAACAACCACTGGTATATTCTAGAGTGGGAAGAAAACCGTTACTGGACAAAGCCAGACAACTGTATCCCCCACGACGATACTACAGGACTAGGACACCCTGGTAAGGCTCCAGAAAGCATCGACGTAGACCCACCTTCGCCACCACTCGCCCCTTCTATGTCAAAAGGGAAGCAAAAGGAAACAGAGCCACTCAAAGAATTTCTGAGCACTGGACTTCAGGACGTTGCCATGCTCCAAGGCAGTCACCCCCTCACCAAGGAAACAGCAGCCACTCCACAGCTACTCCGACTCGTGCAGCAGGCCACACAGCCCCTGCCACTGCCACCCATCCTCCAACAACCTGTACCACCCCCGCCACCACCGCAGCAGACTGGCATGGCAACCATCTCAGCACCACAGGGGAATGGAAATGACTCCATGAAAGGAAATGCACCAGCAATCTTTGATGGAGATTGGAGTAAGAGTGCCAAATTCCTGAAGGAGTTCAAGCTATACCGAATCCTCAATGGGAAGTTGGACAATGTTACCATCCCCTATAACCGAGTAGCACTAGCCATTGGATATATCAGAGGCCCCAAAGTGGATGACTGGACCGACGCACAAACCGCACTCCTAGAAGAAAGAACCACTCGGGCAGTCAATTGCATCCAGAAAACGGATGAGGCGCTATGGGCTAGCTTTGTCCAGGATTTCACCAATGCCTTCACAGACACAGCCAAGGAGCAGAATGCCTTTAACAAATTGGTGAATTTAAGGATGCAGGAAAACGACGTCAATGGCTTCATCACCACGTTCAATCACCTTGTCCTAGCAGCAGGATGATCCCCCATGGACTTAGGAATGCTAGACCTTTTTAAAAAGGGACTCCGCCAAGGAATAGCTCTCAAAATACTCAACAGGGAGAACATACCCGCGATGCTGGAAGACTGGCAAGAGGCAGCGCAAAAGGAAGTCATCAGAAGCGCTCAAATACTCGCCGATCTAGGACCTGCCCCAAACCAGCAGCGCTTTTACCCTAAACCGTGTTTCGTCCCCAGAGCACCAGCCCCAACCCAGCGCCCCAGAAATAATGCCCCAGTCCCCATGGACATAGATGCCACACGCATGGGGGGACCGCTGACAGATGCAGAAAAGAAGAAGCTCATGGATGAGCAAAAATGCTTCTAGTGCTTAAAGGTCCAGTCCTATGGACTGGAAAATAACCGGGAACTGGACTGGACTGCACTGGGTGTAACCGGACTGCGGTTCTGGTCCACCTCGGTTAGTGGCAGCTACCGGTTACGGTCCGTGCAAGATCACACAGATGTCCATAACCGGCCATAACCAGTCAGAACCGGGGTGGACCGGTCTTCGTGCGACACATCACCACCTCCACCTGCGAGTCTGTGACCCACTTGCCACTGCATCATCACACACCACCCCTCTCACTCGCAAATGTGAGAAGGGCCTGGTCTGCTTGGGGTGTGTCACCACGGCCACCATGTCACCGCCACTACCCCCTCTCGCTTGCAAATGCGAGATGGGTAGTCCTCTCTCTGGGACGACGCCTAGCCACCACCACCCCCTCTCGCTCGCAAATGCGAGTTGGGGGTGATTCTCTTTTTACTTTGCCTGAGATGGCTGCCACCTCACTGCCACCGCCATCACCGCCTCGCTCACAAGCACAAGGTGAGGTTCTGCCTGCGAGTCTGTGACACGACTGCGGCTGCCCTCTCACAACTGAGGGCCCTTTCCGTTTTTTTTGTCTCTCATCACTGGCTAACGGCTCCCCCACAGGTCTATGGAGAATGGCTGCTACCCCCTCTCGCTCGCAAGCGCAGTTGGGGGTGGTTCTGCTTTTAATCGAGACAGCTGCCATGTCACCACCACCATCCTACCATCGTCACCATCGCCGCCTCCATCGCACCGTGCAGCGCAGCATACATGGCCTGGTCCATCCGCACGGGCGCAGCGCACATGCCGAGGCCCGCATCACCACCACTGTCACCACCCCATCCGGCCTGCAAGTCCTGGCGCACGGGCGCAGCACGCATGCCGAGGCCGTCACCACCACCACCACCCCATTCCGCCATCGTCACCCACCATCACATGCAGGTAGACGTCGCCAGTAGATGCCACCATCTCCATCACCTCACGCTTGCCTGCAAGTCAGCGCACGGGCGCCGTGCCCATGCCGAGGCGTGCGCTACTACCACCATCACTACCCCGTCTGGCCTGCAAGTCCATGAGCACGGGTGCACAGGCGCAGCGCATACACCGAGGCGCGCGTCACCACCACCATCCCACCCCGTCTGGCCTGCAATTCCACGCGCACGGGCGCAGTGCGCATGCCAAGGCGTGCATCGCCACCACCATCACCACCCCATCTGGCCTGCGGGTCCTGGCGCATGGGTGCAGCGCGCATGCCAAGGCGCACGTCACCACCCCGATCCCCCTCTCACTTCATATTTTTTCATCAGCTACATTACATCAAATAGATTAGTGTAGTGTGTATTGTAGATTATATTTGTATCAATGAAAGTTCATTTAATTTCAACTTGTGAGAATGAGAGAACAAATGGTGTAGTAAGTGTATGAAAGACCAGTCTGAACCGCATCCGGACCAGTCCTGACTGGTTATGGGAGCATCCTAGAAAAAACCGGTTCAGACCGGTTACAGGACTGGACCAGACTGCAGATAACCGGTTCTGTGCGGTCCAGTCTGGTCACAGCAAATTTTCTCAAAGTCTTGGACCGGTTCCGGTCCCGGTTATGCCAAAAAAGGAAAAATAACCAGACCAGACCAGACTTTGAAGCACTAAATGCTTCTACTGCAAAGAGAAAGGACACTGCGCCACCCAGTGCTTCAAAAAGAAAGGATGACAAGGACAGCAGGCCCCCTCTCCACGTGCCACACTCGTAAGGATGACAAGTCAAGAAAGTCTGACCATCATCCCTGATGATAGTGCCAGCCAAGCACCAATGGACATCATGTCCCAATTACACGCTATGAGTGCAACAGAGCGATCAGCAGCCTTCAATCACATCATCCAAGAAGACTTGGATTTTTAAAGCGGCTTGATCTAACAGCCTGGGATCAAGCCTCGCATATTTGTACCATGTATGTCTCAAACCAGAATAGTATCAATGCCAATTTTACATTTTCAACCATACATGGAAAGGCTGCAGAAAGTGTGCTCATAGACAGTGGCGCCACTGATAACTTCATCAACCAGAAAACTGCCCAAAGGCTGTGCCTTGTGCCCAGACGACTCCCCCAGCCATGCCTCCTCTACAACATTGACGGATCCGAAAATCGCAGTGGCCGAATCACCACCTACTGCGACCTGACGATCAGACAAGGAAAGAAAGAAAGCGTACAGCGCTTCTTCCTTGCTAACCTAGGACGAGACTGCACGATCCTAGGATTCCCCTGGTTCCATGCCTTCAACCCTGATATTGACTGGAGTACCAAGACTGTTAAGGGAGGACCAATCTCCCTCGCAATAACAAGCAGAAAGGCATCAGAACAACCCCGAAGCCTGCTAAGATATGCCCAACTCCTCGAACACGCCCTCCAAGCAACCACCCTAGAGGAAGGGGATAACTTGATCCTCCAGATCAACAGAACAAATATCACCCAAGAATGGGCAATCAAGGAACATCAGGAACGAACCCCACCCACAGCAGCAGACGTACCTTCAGAATACTCCCAACACTGGAGGGTCTTCTCAGAGAAGGAAGCGCAGCGTTTCCCACCAAGCAGAGAAGATGACCATGCCATTAAACTGAAACCTGATGCCCCTGCGACGCTAGACTGCAAAGTCTACCCACTAAACCCCAAAGAAATGATCGCCGCCAATGCCTGGCTCAAAGAACAGCTTGACAAAGGATACATTGAGCTGTCGAGCTCCCCCTATGCCGCCCCCTTCTTCTTCATCAAGAAGAAGGATGGATCCCTTCACCTGATCCAGGACTATCACACACTAAATAGCTGGACAATATGAGATGTCTACCCCCTCCCCGATATTAGCATCCTCACCAGAGACCTTGAAGGATGCGCCCTGTTCACCAAGTTCGACATTCGATGGGGATACCACAATGTTAGGATCAAAGACAGTGACCAATGGAAGGCAGCCTTCAAAATGCCACAAGGGTTGTTCCAACCACGCGTTATGCTGTTTGGACAGTGCAATGCACCCAGCACCTTTCAGCATGTAATGGACCGACTCCTATGCCCACTCAAGCTCAAATACCCAAGGATGATCTTCATATACATGGACGACATCCTCGTTGCCACACCCCTAGACCACGCATTACACCGACGTGTGGTCCACGAGCTGCTAGACATCCTAGAAGCAGCATCATTCTTCCTGAAGCCCCAGAAGTGCCAATTTGAACAGCGACGAGTCGAATACCTGGGGCTAGTCATTGATGGGGACTCGCTGCGCATTGAGTCCAGCAAGTTGAAGGGTATTAAGGAATGGCCACGGGTACTCACTAGTGTCAAGCAGCTGCAATCCATGCTTGGCGTTTTAGGATACCAATGCCCCTTCATACCAGGATTCGCTGAAATCGCCCAACCATTGACCAACCTCCTAAAAAAGGGAGTTCCCTTCATCTGGACTGACGAATGCACTGCAGCCATCGACCAACTCATTGAAATCGTCACAAGTGACCCGGTCCTCTGGCAGCCAAGCCCAACATGCCCATATGAGCTGGAAGTAGATGCATCCCAGAATGCCACAGGTGCCATCCTGTACCAACACAATGCCCAGGGACGCGACGACCAGTGGGGTATGACTCAAAGACATTCACAGCCACTGAACGCAACTACCCCATCTGGGACAGGGAGTTCCTCGCCATCATCAGAGGTTTAGAACATTGGCACCACCTGCTTATGGGCGCCCAGCACCAGGTCACTGTTATCACGGACCACAAAAACCTCCAGTACTACCAGTCACCCCAGAAAATCAACCACCGCATCACCCAATACATCCTCATGCTTGGGGACTATCATATCACCCTGGTACACCATCCAGGAGCCACAAATAAAGCTGACGCCCTCTCCCGCCGTCCAGATTTCGACCATGCCGGCCAGGACAATGCCAAAGTCCTCACCCTGCCACCCACCCTGTTCACCAATGCCACAACAAGTGTCGACCTCAAGGACCGCACCCTCACCCTCCAGGATGACCATAAAAACACCCTTGCCACCTGGGCCTCCACCTACCCCATCGAACGCCGCCCTGGAGGAGGCTGGTGGCATGCCAACTGCCTTGTTGTCATGGTAGACAATGACCTTAGGAGGGGAGTGATCTCTCTATACCATGACTCACCAACCGCCAGGCACCCTGGAATTTTAAAAACTTGCCTACTCATTGCCAAAGATTACTGGTGGCCCAACATGAAGCAAACGGTTCTTGCCTATGTCAAAGGCTGCGCCACCTGCCAAGCCACCAAAGCGAACACCACCAAGCCTGTGCCGCCTTTCATGCCTATCACGACCAACCCCAACACCCTGCCATTTGAAACCATCACCCTCGACCTAATCGTCAAGCTGCCCCCATCAGAAGGATACGACTCCATCCTCACAGTAACAGACCATGACTGCTCAAAAGTGGCTATATTCATCCCCTGCAACGAAGCAATGACTGCGCCAGAACTCATCACGTTATACGCCAAGCACGTGTTCCCCCACTATGGCATTCCCTGAAAGATCATTAGCAACAGAGGAACGCACTTCACCTCGCACTTCCCATGAGAGCTATGCAAGACGCTGGGGATTGAACAAAACATCAGCACCGCATACCATCCCCAGACAGATAGGCAGTCCAAACAAACTGACCAGTGGCTTGAGCAATACCTCCGCATCTATGTCAATCACCAGCAGAACAACTGGTCCGCCCTCCTGCCCATAGCCCAGTATGTCCACAATGCCTGGCCCAGCAGCACCACCAAGCAAGTGCCCTTCCAACTCCTCATGGGACACATCCCACGTGCTCATCAGCCACAGAGATCCGAGAAAATGCCGTCACTCCAAGAATGCCTAGACCTTGTCCATCAAGGATGGATATCAGCGCAGACTGCCATCACCAATGCCCAGACCCTTGTTAGCGCCAGAAGGGGAGCACGATTTAAGCCATTCGTAAAAGGACAGAAGGTCTGGCTGGATGGAAGGAACATCCACATCACCCAGCCAAGCGCAAAACTCGCTCAAAGGTGCTATGGCCCCTTCCAGATCACTGACATCATTTCCCCAGTAGTATACCAAGTCGCAATTCCCCCTCAGTGGAAATCATGTCGTGTCCATGATGTATTCCATGCAAGTCTCCTCACCCCGTATATAGTGTTTGGAAGTCCGGTCCATAGGACCAGAAAAAAACCGGAACCGGACCGGACTGGACCGGTGGCAACCGGACTTTCGGTTGCGGTTGCACAGGATTTCAGAATGCCCCGGTTGCAGTCCATCCTCAAATTTGGATTCCAATAGACCGCCTAAAGACCGGCCGCAACCGGTCTTAGACCGGACTTTCAGTTGCAGCACGTCCTCACACAGTCACACTTGTCCACACCGGCTTCTTCTTCGGCGACAACCAGCTCATTTCCACAAACTTTATGAAGTGGATGAGTTTGTCGAGAAGGGCGGTCGCTAGCTGGGACCACAATCGCCTCAAAGTATACCACGGCCTTCGCCCTCTCTCCATCCGCCTGTTCAGACCTGTGAGCGCCCTCCTCGTTGATACACTCTCAACATTCACAGCCACAGAATTACTGTCTTACAATGACTTTGTGTTGCTCTCAGTCTTTTCAGGTGCGTACGCAGTGGACGTGGGTTTATTAATGTATCAGCCCAGGCCTACAGTGCTATGCGTGCCACCGGCATCGTCATCGCCGTCACGCAAGCACCATCATCACCGTCGCGCCAGGACCGTCGTCCTCGTCACGCCAGGACCATCTTCCCCGTCGCGCTAGCACCCCCACCGCAACTGTGCCAGCACCACCATCACACAGCGCCAGGACTGTCATTGCCTCATACCCACACCGTCACCTCCCCGTGGCAGCACCGTCATCTCCCTGCGGCGGCAGCACTGTCACCTCCCCACATCCCCTCGCACCCGCACCGTCACCTCCCCGTGGCAGCACCGTCATCCCCTCGCACCGGCACTGGCACCTCCCCACGCCAGGACCATCACTTCCCACGCCCCCATCGTGCCAGGACCGCCATCGCCCTGCGATAGGACCGTCATCGCCACTGCCCCGCAGCAGCACTGTCACCTCCCCGCGGCAGCATTGTCACCTCCCCACGCCAGCACCGCCATCGCTGCCGCCGCGGCGCCAGCGCCGTCACTGCCGCAGCGCCAGCATGTCACCACCCTGTGCCACACCGTCCCAGCCGCGGCGCAAGCACCGTCATGCCAGCACCATCGCCGCTGCTGCCGCCGCCTCGCCAGCACCGTCCCAGCCGCAGCGAAAGCACCATCACACCAGCATCATCGCCGTCGCCGCCCTAGCACCGTCCCAGCCGTGGCGCAAGCACCATCTCACCAGCACCATCGCCACTGCCGCCCCCAGCACTGTCCCAGCCGCAGCGCAAGCACCGTCACGTCAGCACCCCCTCAGCACCACCGTCCTGGCCGCAGCGCAAGCACCGTCACGCCAGCACCATCGCCAGCGCCCCAGCCACGCCAGGACCGCCACCTGCCGCCACGCCATGTCCCGCAACCCATGTCTTTATTGGATGTTATTGTAACTTATTACCTGTTATTCTACTGTATCCATGTGTTGTTGTATTACAAGAATAACATATCATTGATCCATTGTTCAAAAGACTGGTGAAAAAAGCTTGTCCAAAAAGGTCAAAGACCAGTCTCAACTGGTTGTGGACCGGTTGTGTCTGCAACCGGTTACAACTGGTTATGGACCGCAACCGGACCGGAAGCAACTGGTTTATAACGGTCCGGTTGCGGTTGCATCCAGTTGGGGTGGAGTGGCAGACCGGTTGCGGTCCGGTTGCCCCATTTGGAAGGCCAAAAACTGGACCGGACCGGACTTTTAAACACTACCCGTATATAGAAACCAAAGAGCATGGCCCCAACTTCACAGAACCACCTCCTGACATCATCGATGGAGAAGCAGAGTACAAAGTTGAGGCCATTCTAGAATACCGCACATTTGGAACGACAAAACAGCTGCAATACCAAGTCAGATGGAAAGGATACTCCACAGCAGAAGATACGTGGGAACCTTGGAAGAACCTGAAAAATTCACTGAACCTAGTCTGTCAATTTCACTGAGATAACCCCACAGCGATAAGAAAAGCCTATATAAGACATGCCTTGACTGCCCTCAAGTCCTCATCCCCCTCTCTCATCTCCACCACACCTAACACACCCCCACCAGCTTACTCGTCCCTTATGTCCTCTGATGGCTCGCAGAAAGTCCCACTCATCAGCAAAGGGAAAGGAAGGGAAGCCCCCATCGCCCCAAGCTCACCCACATCCCCCACTCCAAAGGATGACAACATGCAGCGTGCCATTCAGGTCCGTGTTGCCACCAGGATATTCACCGTGTGAGACAGCGACAGCAGCAGCAACGACAACAGCAGTGCCAGCAGCAACACCAAGTGGACTGCCAACGATTGCCAAACAGGTGGACCAGTTCCTGGACAAGCTTCTCCACTCCCTGACCTCCACAGCAGTGACAAGTTCGACCACCCCCTCTCTGCCGACAATTTCTGTGGAGTCTGCAATGCTGCCATTAAGATGGATGACGGCCACGCCACCTGGAGCGCCTCCCCCATCTCGAGCCTCAACACAATGACCACCAACGCCAACACCGCCACATCGCCAACAGGGATCAATGCCCCCACTATTCCCGCACCCACTGGATGAGGTACGGGTGATGACCTTGCCAGCGCCTTCCAGCTTTTGCAGCCGCCAAACATTGCTGCCACCAGAACGCCCGCCGCGGTTCTGACATGGCTCCCAGCCCCTCCTATCCTCCATAGCTACGCAGATGTCGCCACCGCCCATGCCAATCAAGGAAGAGAGCCCCACACCACAACTCCACGCTCCCACAGTGCCTGAGGGAATCCAGGCCACGGTCAGCCAGACGGCGTGCTTGGCTACAATGGTTATTTCTTGCGATGGAATCGACTTGTCAACAATCCAGGTGAATGGAATGCTATCCTTGTCCCTGATCACAACAATCGACTAGTCCTGGCCACGTACTACACCCACTTACCCTTCCTCGATGAGCCCCTCATCCTCGGACGTCTAATGCCGATGTCTCATATATTCGCTGAGCCCCTCCATGCTAAACCATGTCCCAATGCTCACCTCCCAGCTGTAGATGACTGGGACCTCTTCACCCTGGAGGGCAGCCACCAGTTCCGCCGCCATGTTGACAGGCTCATCGATGGGCTCGACGACCAGGGAGTCATTGCTGAAATCCACAGGTACCACACTGTGGTGCACAAGCTCCACTTTCAGATCAAGCAGGAATATCACCACCTGCTGACCACCCTGGAGCGTCGCGTCAAGTACACTGCCCTCCAATTGCAGAGGGATGCTGACTTAGTCCATTGCCACCACAAGCTCAGGGACAAGCTGTGCGGCATCAAGGTACACCTATATGAAGCCGCAGTCATGTCGTGTATTGGGCCCAAGCTGGACCAGATCCTGGAGCGGCCTGCCCTCCCCTCTATGTCCTACTTCATGCAGGGCTGCCCTGCCACTCACCAGACTGACACCGTCGCCACCCTCCCCATCCATGTGCCACCGCACATCCACTTCATGAACGCACACCCCCTGCCCATCCGTGAGCCGCTACCATCCATGCCCTCCACCGCAAGAGCGCCTGTCCCCCTGAATCATCCCCCAACACCAATGATGCTGGGCATGCCCTGTCCGGTGAGCCAGCCACTTCAGACTAACAGCATGGCAGCTGTCCCTTAGGGGAGGGCATACTGTTACGATCTCACCTACAGATTGAGTGGACCGCTTTTTCTTTCTCCCTACGATACTATGCTTACGCTGCGATCTGGACTGTAACTCGATAGCTGTGACTCACCATGCTCCATTGCGACATGGAGCGTGTACTATACTTAGTACTGACTCGACCCTGACTCATCCTGCTCCACAGTGGCCTGTGGAGCTGGTACTATACTTAGCGGACTACTCCACTACCCTCGTTGTGACTCGGTAGCGGTAGCATGTGATTCCCCTTGTACCAGGCCTATATAAGGGCCCTAGTTTGCGTAGAGTCAAGCCCTAAGCTTGACTTCATTTCTAAATCGATCTAGTCTTGCCTCCTCTCTTGAGCTCACTGCTCTGAGTCATCGCCCCTACTTGAACTTGCCACTTCAAGTCGCCTTTCGCATTTATCGCTCAGCAAGGCACTGCTTCGCTCCCACGCCCTTCTAAGTCAGCTGTAACAACTTAGCTCTGAGCCTTCACACCAGTCACGTGCTCGCTCTACTCCAAAGAACTTAGCTTCACTCTCGCATTGACGTGACCACTGGAAGTGTCATGCTCAGGACCATGTGCTCACTGCCCCCACACATGCTCACTCAAGTTCATGCCCAAGTTGCACAAGTCATGCTCACAGCCCATCAAGCCATAACAATCCATCACATCCGTATTTCCGCTTACAACTCTCAGGCAAATGGCATCGTCAAGTGACAACACCAGATGATTCAGGACTCCCTCATCAAAGCATGTGATGGCGACGCTTCTAAGTGGCCAGCACGTGCACCCCTTGTCTTCTGGGCTGACCGTGCAACCACTCGCAAATCCACTGGCCTGTCGCCCTTTTACATGGCGCATGGCATCGAGCCAATTCTACCCTTCGACATTACACTCACCACCTTCCTTGTCCCCGACCTCGTCACACCACTTTCGACTGGCGACCTCATCACCATCTGTGCCCAGCAGCTCAAGAAGCAACCAGATGACCTTGCTGCAATCCATGATCGCATCCTCAAAACTCGTTACGCCTCGGCCCAGCAGTTTGAGTGGCAACATGAGAACACCCTCTCCACCCTTGTCTTCAAGCCAGGAGACCTCGTTCTGGTGTGCAACTCAGGATTGGCATTGGACATCAGCCACAAGTTGAAGCCCCAATATTTCGGACCTATGCTCGTGGTACGATGGACCCACAATGGCGCATACTGCCTTGCAGAACTGGACGGCGCAGTGTTGAGATTACGCTATGCCGCATTTCAACTCGTCCCTTATCTTGCACACTCACAAGCCTTAGAGATTGACAAGGGTATACAAAACCCTGGGGGTATGTGCAAGGGGTACATGGGGGTAAGGGTAAGGGTACAGGTTATAGTACCCTTGTTATACCCCTACCCTTAAGCAGGGTATTTCAAACCCTGGGGGTATTTGTGAAGGGTATGAATGTTATGGCTCAAGGGGCCATGGGCACAACTTGTGCAACTAGGCATGGGCAAGACTGAACATGTGCAAGGGCAATGAGCACATGGTCCTGAGCATGACACTTCCAGCAGTCATGGCAGCATGTGAGCAAAGCTAAGATCTTTGGAGCTAAGACAAGATGGCATGTGACTTGTCCATCTTATAACTTGAAGCTAAGTCTTTGCAACAAACTTAGAGGGGTGTGGGAGCAAAGCAAGAGATTGCTAAGTGACAGAAGGTAACTTGAGGTGGCAAGCTTAAGTGGAAGACAACTTAGAGCAGCAAGCTCAAAGTGGAAGGCAACAGAACTTGATTAGAAATGAAGTCAAGCTTAGGGCTTAACTGTGTGCAAAGTGGGCCCCTTATATAGGGCATTACAAGGAATCACATGCTACTGCTACCTGAGTCACAACAGTGGTAGTGGAGTAGTTCATGCTAAGTATAGTACAGGCCCCAAGGCCTCAGTCAGCATCAGTGAACCTGCAATACTCCCATAGCAATAGGCCTACCCCATAGCACACCATAGCACACCATAGCATTGCATAGTTTATCAGCAAACCCATAGTTGGCCATAGTTGGCCATAGCATTGCATAGTTCATCAGTAAACCCATAGTTGGCCATAGAAAGGGGCCTACTGCACAGCACTGCACAGCACAGCACAGCACTGCACAGCACTGCACAGTCTCATGCCACTGGGCAGCACCTGCTGCCGCTGCACCCACACTGCCGCGGCACCACAGCTGGCATGACCACACTTGCTACCACCACCATTGTTGCTGGTGGTGCTGCTCCCACTGCCACACTGCTGCTGCTGGTGCTTGCTGCACTCCAGACTACTCCTATAACTAAAAACACCTTTATTATACCTTTAACTTTACTACTCTTTATTATACACTATTAGACTATAATATACACTATTATAAATGGTGTTGCACTGCTGGTCGCGGTCGCGCTGTCCATTGTGGTCACGCTGTCCATCGCCACGGTCGCGCTGTCCATCGCCACGGTCACGCTGTCCGTCGCCATGGTTGCACTGACCATCATGGACGTTGCCCATCATCGTCACACTTGCCGCTGCTCCCGCTGTTCCGGTTGCTGTGCCCGCTGCCGTTGTTGGTGCTGCTGATGCTGGTGCTGTGCTGGTGCCGCCGCTGCTCTCACTGCTGCTCTGGCTGCTGGTGCCGCTGGTACTGGTGCCAGTGCCACTCTCGCTGCTGCCGCCGCCGTTGTCGCCACTGTTGCTGGTGCCAGTTCCAGCTCCGGTGCCGCTGGTGCTGTGCCGTGGCCGTTGGCCTTGTTGCAGTTGTCGCAGCCATCGTTGCTGCCGGTGGGGAGGGTGATGGCACGGCCATAGAGGCGGGGGTCTGCTGCGGCCACTGCGGCAGGGACGGTACTGGCGGGTGGGGTGCAGCAGGGTTGGCTGGGCGACTGCGATGGCGATGGCGGTGAGGGTGCTGCTGCCATGGTCGCGGCGAAGGGGTTGGCGTGGTTGCGGTTGTGGTGACAGTGCAGCAGCGGCTGCCATGAGGATGCTACTGTGGCCATGGTGGATGGTGCTGGGCGATGTCAACAGTGATGGCGGTGAGGGTGCTGCCACTGTGGCCACGGCGAAGGTGCTGGCAGCTGTGGCTGCAGCTGTGGTGAGGGTGCTGCCATAGCCGGGGCAGGGACGATGGTGCCAGCACGGCCGGCAGTGGGGATGGTGTTGGGCGACAGTGATGGTGCAGTGGCGGCAGCGATGATGGTGCTGGAGTGATGGCGACGGCGATGGAGGTGCTGCCACCATCGCAACCCAATGACGGTGCCGACACTGCGACGGCTGCAGTGACGGTGATGGTACAGCGGCGGCGGGGAGGGTGCTGGGCAACTGCAACAGTAAAGTTGGTGGCACTACCGCAATGGCGGTGGGGGTGCTGGGGCGACGGCGATAGCGCTATGGAATGATTGCAGTCTAGTCAGTTATACCACATATGATTTGACTGAGGTACATAGCTGGTTATGGTGAACTCCACCTCTGCCAACACCCCAATGGTTGGCCACTGGGGAAACACGAAGGCAAGTCCTGCCTAGCCTGTTCCTCTGCATGAAAACATCGCTTGTGGCCCGAGTCAAGGGGAACTGTAGTTCTAGTCAATGCACATCTGGATTGAGGGAAGAGCCGCCTGAATAAACATGTGGACAACTAAGGATGATGCGTATAGAAAACAGGTGTTGACTTAGAAAAAAAGGTCAAGGGCGGGCTTGCAGGTCATGTGATGGCCAATGTTGAACTTTTTTTTTTGTTCGTACTGTACCCAAGCCCCACTTGGAGGCATGTTCAATTGAGGTAAGTAACCCACCCCTTCTTCCTAGCTAATAATTTTATTCTGCAGGTATTGTTGCGCCCACTGGGTATGAACAGGCCCCGGGGTGTGCCCCGCTGCATCGCCGCCTACGTGCCCACATGCATGGCATCCACGTCGTTCACCATGATTGTGGCCGCCTTTTCCTAGGACGAGTAAGTGCAGGAGGTGAACAACGAATGAGGTGAGCACAAATACTACCACCTCCACCACCACCACCTCCTCGTCAGCACCACCCCTGTACCAGCCACATCGCCACTGCCTTGTCGCCATCGCCACCGCCACCTTATCGTAACGACCACGTACCACCACCAACCACCTCGTACCAGCCACGTCACCACACAGGTGTTCACCTCCTGGGCCAGGTAAGTTTTTATTTTTATTTTTTTCGCTATGTAGTGCTAACACATCAGGGATCACAAACCGCCGAAACACCCTCGTTCATTCATTCACAGTCACCGTGGTCTTCAAACCGCCGCTACCACCAACGGCCAAGAGGGCTCCTAAAGACAGGGGCAGCATGAGCTCAGGAGGCATTGCCTCCCGAGCTCACAGGTACATCCTCTTTTTTTCTGTCAAGTTTTTTTATGTAATTAGTCTCTTAATCTACAGGAACTGATGATGACGGCAGCAGCACCAATGGTGATGTTGGCACAACCAATGACAATGACGCTGACACCCCGCGTCCTCCGCCCTCCAGTTCATGAATGCCTGCGCTCACTCGCTCGGTTTCACCCCTGCTGACACCTCGCATCCTCTGCCCTCTAATCCGTGAGTGTCTGCACTCACTTGCTTGGTTTCACCCCTGCTGACACCCCACATCCTCTGCCCTCCAGTTTGTGAGTGCCTGCACTCGCTTGCTCGGTTTCACCCCTGCTGACACCCCACGTCCTCTGTCCTCCAGTTGGTGAGTGCCTGCGCTCGCTTGCTTGGTTTATCCCCTGCTGACACTCTGCATCGGCGACACCGCAACCACAACTGTGATGACCACGACACTGCGACCATGACCGCGACCACTGTGACACCGCGACCATGACCACGACCACGACCATGACCACGGCCACCACACCCCAACCCCGACTACCATGACCATGACCATGACCACCGCAACCGCAACCACGACCACTGCGACCGCAACCATGACCACTGTGACCACAACCACAACCACTGCGACCACAACCACGACCACTGTGACCACAGCCACAACCACTGCGACCGCAACCACGACCACCGCAACTGTGACGACTGCGGGTGATGACGACAGTGATACTGCAGCTGCGACGACCACAACCACGATACTGTGACAATGACGGTGGTGACATGGCGACAGTGATGATGACTGGTCTAGCAGACTTGAGGGTCTAGTGTAGTTTAGATTAATAACAATGTATATGTAGTTTAAAAAATCAATAAACCTAAATTTTTATTTCCTTTGAATGAGGATGACTGCAGGTATGGGTAGTGTGGGCAAATTGTACCACAATGAACCCTAACCCTAATAGAGATAACTGCTCCATAGTGCTCCATAGTGCTCCATAGTTCTCATAGTGCTCCATATCATGTCCTGTGTAGTACTGTACAGCTCTCCATAGTAAGGACTCAACTGTGGAGCACATCAGGTTTTTTACATTTTTCTTGTGAGGGCTTGTACAAGCCTTAAAAGCCACAAGCCAAAAAGTAAAACCAGCTATGTCCAATTTTCCACAAGTCAAGATTTTCATTTGCTTGACAAGCCCAAAAGATGGCAAGTTTACAGTAAACACAATAGGGAATGATACAGGTACGCTACTAGATCCAGGCACAGTTTTCCCACACTATACCCATACCCGCCACTGGCCACCAGTACCAACCTCACTCAAAACAAATCAAAAATTAGTAATATTAATTATTAAAAATATGTATATATTATTATTAAAAATGTTTATATATTATTATTAAAATAACACTATAAAATAACATTATGGAATACCCAGCTCGCTAGACCAGGCGTGTATGCGTACGACACGGCACGCCGGGGAGTAGCCGGCGACTGAGCGCATACATCGTCCCCGCGATGAATGCACACTGCACCCCCGCCTCATCCCCATGATGAACGCACACTATGCCCCCACCCTGTCCCCATCCTGCACCCCTGCCTCGTCCATGCGTTGCTACTGCACCCCTTGCTGCCCCCACAGGGGGGCCTGACCCATTGTTGATCGAGCCTGCTGCAATCTCAGCACAACCTGCACCTTGACCCAGGCATCCCGTCCGAGCCGCCTTGCCTCCCACACTTCACTCTACCGCAACCTGGCCAGCATGCACCACTGGAGGTCAAACGCATGGGTGCGGGGGCTGCACTTGGCACAGTGCATGGGGATGTAAAGAGTCACACGCACCATCGTGCAGTTGCGTGGGAGGGGAAGGGGGCATTCTGCAATCAGTATGTCGATGGAACTACAAACAAGTCAATAACCCTTCTATTGGTCGATATTTGGACGTACATTGTGCAGTTGATATGGAATTGATATGAAGTGGGACTTTGGTAAAGTCCTTGGATGCCTTGAAGACGAATTGCCTGAGGTCGAATTGTACACGTTCCAAAGATGCAATCTCGATATCTGCCAGTGTGACTACTAAGAATGGTGGATCAGACAGATGGCCAGACATTCAGTCAGAGGGTGGAGGCAAACATTGGTTCGGAAGGGAACTCCCTCAAATGACAACTCCTGGAATGGAAAGCACATCGCCAGTCTGATCAGTTGCATGTAAGCGGGACTAGCGTCGAAGGACGAGAGATACGCACCGAGTTAACCACAGCCTCCACGACCCTCTCCGAAAAGGCATTGAACTCCTTATAAAGCATTTGGTGCCAGTTTCGCTTTTACTGCTCCATCTCTATCTCATCTTCGTCACCATATCTGTGCTTGTGCTCGCGATTACCGGTTTCGTTGAATTGGATGTCTGACGCCTCTTGGTAGAATTGTACATCCTAATGTTGTTTTAAGTATCATTAACTATGAGACGGAGGAAAGCGGCTATACAAGTTTTTTATGTTGATCCTTGCTTGCACGGTGCGGGTATTCCCTCTGTGTTACTATGGTCACAGGTGTGACAGGTGTGTGTTGGACTCTGCTGCCGCCACCACCACCGCCACCATGACAGACCATCACTTGTACCGTGATTTGTGGATATTCCACTAGCATGGATTTGCTACACGAACCACTATTTATTTGGTGTGCATTTATCTCATTCTTTTATGCTAACATGGGGTACTTCCAGCAATGGCAGCAACGTCGGCGGTGGCGGCAGCAGCTGCTACACGACGGCAGCGATGGCAGCTGCAGCGACGACAGCGAGACAAGTGCAGCGACGACGGCGGCGACAGGTGCAGCATGACGACGGCGGCAGCTGCAGCGACGGCAGCGGCAGCAGCAGCTGCAGCGACGATGGCGGTGACAGCTGCAGCGACGACAGCAGCGACAGCTGCAGCGATGGCGGCGGTGACAGCTGCAGCGACGACGGCGG
>WTXC01000183.1:0-39620 GCA_022496195.1 Lactifluus subvellereus
TGTTGAGGATTTTAGTGCTATTCCTTGGTGAAGGCCCTTTTTGAAGAGGTCTAGCGTTCCTAGGTCGGTAGGAGATCGTCCTGCTGCTAAGACAAGGTGGTTAAAGGTAGTGATGAAACCGTCGACGTCATTTTCCTGCATCCTGAGATTGACCAACTTATTAAAGGCGTTTTGTTCTTTGGCCGTATCTGTGAAGGCGTTGGTAAAGTCCTGGACGAAGCTAGCCCACAGTGCTTCGTCTGTTTTCTGGATGCGGTTGGCGATTCGGGTGGTTCTCTCTTCTAGGAGTGCTGTCTGCACGTCGGTCCAGTCATCCACTTTAGGGCCTCTGATGTATCCAATGGCTAGCGCTACTCGGTTATAGGGGATGGTGACGTTGTCCAATTTTCCATTGAGGATTTGGTACAGCTTGAATTCCTTCAGGAATTTGGCGCTTTTGCTTCGGTCTCCATCGAAAATTGCTGGCATGTTTCCTTTCATGGAATCGTTGCCGTTTCCTTGTGGCGCGGAAATTGTTGCCATGCTGGTCTGCTGTGGTGGAGGTGGGGGTGGTACAGGTTGCTGGAGAATGGGTGGTGGCGGCGTAGGCTGCGCGGCTTGGTGTGCTAGGCAGAGTAGCTGCGGTGTGGCTGTTGTTTCTTGGGTAAGAGGGTGACTGCCTTGAAGTGTGGCAACGTCCTGAAGTCCGGTGCTCAGAAATTCTTCGAGTGGCTCTGTTTCCTTTTGTTTCCCTTTTGACGTAGAAGGGGCTAGTGGTGGTGAAGGTGGATCTACTTCGATGCTTTCTGGGGCTTTACCCGGATGTCCTAAACCTGTGGTGTCGTCATGGGGGATACAGTTATCTGGCTTTGTCCAGTAACGACTTTCTGCCCACTCGAGGATGTACCAATGGTCGTTGATGAATTCGATAGGGAAGTGCTTTTCACTTCCATCAGGTGCTCTGATGGTGTGGTGGTAGCACCACTTTCTGGGGTTTCGGTCAGTGTCTTTCCAGTAGGCTCCTCCACAGATATAATCTGGTAGGTCGGCGTTCTTTCGTGGTGCAACTGGGGTGTCTCTGGTTTCTGAGATCTGTATTCGGAGGGTTGCCACGATTACTGTCCTTCTTCCTGTAGGATGAGCTCTACTTGGTGGACGAAGATGGTGCAGACGAAGTCGACTTCAGCGACGATTTCGGCGAGTTCTTGTGTGATCTGGTCAAGGTTACAGTGGTGCCTGTTTGGGCCGTTAGCACAGGTCCTTGGGCACTCGTGTCGGTGGCGGTTAACATCACTTTCGAGTTGATCTGTGGCTTCTCATGTCCAGAGGACGGCTTCGAGGATTTCTGGCAAGCTGATCTCGTGAAGGGGTCCTAAACGCAGTCGTCGAGTAGACTCCAGGGCTCTAGTGATAGCTGTAAGATGGTGAGGGCTGCTTCAAACGCTGTGAAGTCTTCCAGCCACTTCTGTTTGATGAATCGAAAGTTTTCTACTTCGATTGAGAGAGCATGATGTTGCTCCATTGGTCCTTCAGCACAGGACAGAAAGCAGGCAGCGTTGTGACGATAAACTGCGTCGTCAAGGAGGATTCTCCACTGGGTGATGTGTGCGCGTCTTCTGTTAAGATCGCTGAGGCGTTCCCAATAGTCTGTATTGTCCAGGGCGGGGCGTTCCTGGTGGTTAGTGGGAAGCTTGACTTATGTTACAGCTCGACGGGCCGTGAGCACGACTTGTGCGACTTGGGCGTAGGCAAGAGTGAGCACGTGCGAGGCAACGAGCACGTGGTCCTGAGCGTGACACTTCTGGTGGTCACGTCGACTGAGAGCGAAGCTAAGTCTTCGGAGTAGGGCGAGCACGTGACTTGGTGCGAAAGCCCAGAGCTAAGTCGTTGCAGCCGACTTAGAGAGGCGTGAGAGCGAAGCAGTGCCTTGCTGAGCGATGAACGCAAAGGCGACTTGAAGCGGCAAGTTCAAGTGAAGAGGGGCAATGGCTTAGAGCGGCAAGCTCAAGTGAAGAGGCAAGACAATCGAATTAAGAAACGAAGTCAAGCTTAAGGCTTGACTGTACGCAAAGCGCGGCCCTTATATAGGCCCATACAAAAGGATCACGTGCTACCATGCTACCGAGTCACGACGAGGGTAGTGGAGTAGTCTGCTAAGTATAGTACCGGCTCCACAGGCCACTGTGGAGCAGGATGAGTCACGGTCAAGTCAGGGCTAAGTATAGTACGCGCTCCACGGCACAGTGGAGTGCGGTGAGTCAGCTATCGAGTCAGGGTCTGGAACGTGGGGCTGGACGCAGGCCAGGTATCATACAAGAACAGAAGACGGTCTGCACAGTCCGTAGGTGAGATCGTAACAGGGATGCAGTTGTCTGGCTTTGTCCAGTAGCGGTTTTCTGCCCACTCAAGGATGTACCAGTGGTCGTTGATGAATTCGATAGGGAAGTGTTTCTCACTTCTGTCGGGGGCTCAGATTGTGTGGTGGTAGCACCACTTTCTGGGGTTTCGGTCAGTGTCTTTCCAGTAGGCTCCTCTGCAGATGTAGTCTGGTAGGTCTGCGTTTTTCCTTGGCGCCACTGGGGTGTCTCTGGTTTCCAAGATCTGTATTCGGAGGGTCGCCACCTTTAATATCCTTCTTCTTGTAGGAGAAGTTCTACTTGATGAATGAAGATGGTGCAGACAAAGTCAACTTCTGCAACGATTTCGGCTAGTTCTTGTGCAATCTGGTCGAGATTGCGGTGGTGTCTGTTGTGCCTGTTGGCACAGGTCCTTGGGCACTCGTGGCGGTGGCAGTTAACGTCGCTTTCAAGTTGATTTGTGGCTTCCTGTGTCCAGAGGACGGCTTCGAGGATTTCTGGTAAGCTAATCTTGTGGAGGGGTCCTAAACGTGGTCGTCGAGTAGACTCCAGGGCTCTAGTGATAGCTGTAAGATGGTGAGGGCTGCTTCAAATGCTGTGAAGTCTTCTAGCCACTTCTGTTCGATGAATCGAAAGTTTTCTACTTCGATTGAGAGAGCATGATGTTGCTCTGATGGTCCTTCTGCACAGGACAAAAAGCAAGTGGCGTTGTGGCGATAAACTGCGTCGTCAAGGAGGATTCTCCACTGGGTAATATGTGCGCGTCTTCTGTTAAGATTGCTGAGACGTTCCCAATAGTCTTCATTGTCCAGGGCGGGGTGTTCCTGGTGGTTAGTGGGAAGCTTGACTTATGTTACGGCTCGACGGGCCATGAGTACGACTTGTGCGACTTGGGCGTGGGCAAGAGTGAACACGTGCGAGGCAATGAGCATGTGGTCCTGAGCGTGACACTTCTGGTGGTCATGTCGATGTGAGAGCGAAGCTAGTTCTTCGGAGTAGGGTGAGCACATGATTAGTGCGAAGACCCAAAGCTAAGTCGTTACAGCTGACTTAGAGAGGCGTGAGAGCGAAGCAGTGCCTTGCTGAGCAATAAATGTGAAAGGTGACTTGAAGCGGCAAGTTCAAGTAAAGGGGGCGATGGCTTAGAGCGGCGAGCTCAAGTGAAGAGGCAAGACAAATCGAATTAGAAACAAAGTCAAGCTTAGGGCTTGACTCTACGCAAACTAAGGCCCTTATATAGGCCTGGTACAAGGGAGTCACATGCTACTACTACTGAGTCATAATGAGGGTAGTGGAGTAGTCCGCTAAGTATAGTACCAGCTCCACAGGTCATAGTGGAGCGGGATGAGTCACGGTTGAGTCAGGGCTAAGTATAGTACGCGCTCCACAGCACAGTGGAGCGCGGCGAGTCATAACTATCAAGTCAGAGTCCAGAACGCAAGAAGGGGCATAAGCGTAATATCGTGGAAAAGAAAGAGGCGGTCCACTCAGTCCGCAGAGGAGATTGTAACATGGTGGTGGTGTATGCGCGTGTTTGCTCTAGCCACCCCTTTCGTTCTTTGAGCGCTGGTACCTTGGTCTGGTGATTGGTTATCTGTATTGTTGGTGTATGGCCTATGAGCAACTCATAGGGTGTCCGCCCAGTTGTTTCATTCATCCAAGTGTTGTGCACAAACTGGGCCAGGGGTAGTAGTTGTGCCCAGTTGTTTTGCTCAGTATTGCCATAAATCCTGAGGTATTGCTCAACACGCTGGTTTGCGCGCTCTGATTGTCCATCTGTCTGAGGATGGAATGCCGTACTAATGTTCTGTGTTATTCCCAACAGCGCGCATAGTTCCTTCATTACCGCCGCCGTGAACCTCGGATCCCAGTCTGAGATGTTGAGCAGCACATAGTGTGCATACAACCAGGGAGTAAGAGACTCACTTATACAGCGACAAGTAGAAGTCAGAGTACTGAGGATTAGTGCGTACTACCAAGGAGCTTATATACATGAAGGACAGGAGTGACTGGTCACTATGTGACAGTAAACTGTTAACCGCAAAAGAGTGTCCTTGTAAATCCCATAAGGGGATTGCTCTACTCAACTAGGGTGTGGTATAGAGCCCCTAACTGGATGCACGGCTATGCTGGCTTGTGTGTTTCTGGATCAACACTCCCCCTTGCTAAGTGTACCATAATAACAGAGCTGGTCAGAGAAGCATTTGATGCGCAAGTGCTGTTTGGACTTTATGCGCCTGATCTTTCCAATAGGAAGGAAAGGCATGGCATGTATGGAAGATCTTTGACTTTCTGTGATGCGAGTACAGAAGTCCAGACCTTCCGTGCATTGGGAATCCAACATGCTAAGTGGCGCATCTGAGACTGCTCTGGAAGCCAAGAGACATGTACCCAACAGTTTCTTGATCAGGGAAACAAGGGTCATGTGTGTGGTGAGAGCATCGCACATCTGACGGGAGTCAGGGATTTGTGACAGTCTCTGTGTTAGAGTGCATCTCCTGCATCTCAGGACTTGTAGGTTGCGCAACCGCGTATTCGTGGCAGATGCCTGCATACCAATCCTGGAGGCTAGTTTCGCATGTGGACTATATACGCTTGTGCAAGCTGAAACGCGTCCATCTCGTTGCATGAGAGCATAATAGGAGTCCCCATGGATTCTAGTTCTTCAGGAGGGATGAAGTTCGCATCCTGAGCATTGCAGCGAGTGCCAAAGATGGCACACAGAGATTGCACTGCATAGGTGCACTAAGCATTCTTAGGTGAGTAAAACTCAAGCCCAAGTTGACCCCTAAGTTCATGGAATCTAGTGCATCCTAGATTCTTAGTGAACATGTCTGCGGGATTTTTATCTCCATCCACAAATTGGAGTTTAACCTTCCTGTCCTTTACCACTTGACGAATATAGTGGTAGTGTATATCAATGTGTTTGATACGGTGCTCTTGGACAGGATTAGAGGCCATAAATATGGCTCCTTGGTTGTCTCCATTGAGTGGAATAGGTTTGATGGTAAATCCAATCTCCTCAAGGAGGGAACAGACCCAGACAACCTGTCGACTTGTATCAGACAAGGACATGTATTCCGCTTCAGTGGATGAGAGTGCAACAGTCTTCTGAGCTCTGGAATTCCAGGTGAAGACTGCGCTTGCAAGGCTTATCATGTATCCAGTAGTGGAACGGTGATTCTCAGTATTGCTTCCCCAATCTGAATCAGCATAGGCTTGAAAGCCTTTGCCATTCACTCCATCATAGACCATAGCATAGTTGGATGTGCCAACTAAGTAGCGGCAGATATACAGCACTCTGTTTAAATGGTCTTGAGAGGGGTTTGCACTATACTGTGAAAGCTTGGTCACTGCATACACTATGTCAGGATGTGTGCCTAACATTATGTACAGAAGTGAGCCGATCACTTGCTGGAACTTATGGCAAATGGCGTCATTGACAGGCTCGTTATTGGGCATTGGTTGATAGCCCATAGGGAGTGGAGTGTCCACAGCTTTTGCATTGGTCATTCCAAAGCGTTGCAGCACTTTAGCAAGATAAGCGGTCTGATCTAAATAGATACGCTTATTCTTGCGTCTAATGCGCATGCGCAAGAACTCCTTAACATTGCCTAAGTCACAGCATTCCCATGCTTGCATGAATGCAGACTTGAGTTTGTTCACTTGGGAAAGGTCTTTCCCCATGAACAGTGCATCATCTACATAGACAATTGCGATGACTGGGTGTTTGCCTTTAGACATATAGACAAACACTCCTGAGTCAAAGAGTAGGCATGTAAAGCCTAGGGCAGCCATGGACTCATCAAGCACTTTCCACCATTGCAGAGCAGCTTGTTTGAGGCCATATATGGCATGCTTAAGACGCAGGACTTTGCGTTCTTGGCCAGGTTTAATGAAGCCTTCAGGTTGTTCCATGAATAGCTCTTCATCAAGCTTTCCATAGAGGAAGGCAGTTTTGATGTCCAGCCCAGTAATATGCCAATCTTGTAGTGCTGCTAGCGCTAGCATTAGGCAGACTGTTTCATATCGTACAACAGGAGAGAATATCTCGTTGTTGTTACGCTCAGCCTTGGGCGTTCTAAATGACTTGCTTATCATTGACTTGGTTCAGCCCAAGTCCTGCTTCAGGGTAGTGCTGCGTGCACTGTGGACATTTGAACAATAGTTCTCCTCTTGATTGCAATGGCTCAAGACGTAGGCCAACTGTCGGGCACAAGTGACAAAGGTGCACTGATAGCGCAGTGACTCTTAAGTGACTTTAATGCAAAGGTGTTCCAAGCCAAAAGAGTTCCCTTATGACAAGGGGGAGAAAGAGGGGTAGAGAGGAGGGGAGAGTGTACTGGTGGCCTTGGAAGGTTTGGTCTGGTTCGGAGTATCCTAGGGGTGCTTCCCACTGCAGGGATTCCTAGGTTCAAGTAGGCTGTATTCTGAAGAGGTCGAGTCTGTAGTCTACTGTACAAAGGAGTGTGCTACTTATAGTTTCGTGAAGGCCCCTGTCTAGAGGGCCGCGTAATCGTCAGGGCATAAGGCCCATGCATCTAGTAGGTTCCAGACTCTGCGTCATAAGGACGCGCAAGTGTATCAGTAAGAAATCAAGGGCGCGCATGAGGTATGAGATCAAGGGTCATAGTGATCGACCCAATAGCAAAAGTACTCAATGTCTGGTGAACGCGCGGCCTGCCAACACGCTGCAACACGTCTGCACTACACCCTGGACCCAGGGAAACACGCCTTTAGCGTTCTGTGATGTGCCGATGTGATATGCATGATGCATGCACATGCGTGTGCCATGCGAGTGCCGCAACCATGCAAGCGTACATGAGGCTAGCAGCCTCCTTCCTAATTAGTCCATATAGTATCAGTTCAGTATCCATAGTGTCAAAAGAGTGCGTAGCGGTTCAGGGGCACTCCCTAGGAGTCCCAATTCCATCCTTGTCTTGTTAGTTAGCCAGCTGTGAGCTCCAGGAGCTCCCGCACAGACTGGGTCATGCGCAAGTCAGTGTGCGTGGTGGTCGTGGTCGTAACATTACCCCCTTCTTAAGGGCATTGTCCACAATGCGGATAAGGTGGTAGGAAGGTCCCAAGACCTAACGTTTGTTCCTTCTTCCCTCGGGGTTCGTAGCAGTTTATCTCCTCATGCTAGGAGGGCAATGGGGAGGCGTGTGTGGATAACTTCTGTCAGGATGAAGTTACCAACACAAGTCATCGTCGCCTTGTTTTCATGGTTCATAGCAGTTTATCACCTCTTGCTAGGAGGGCTGTTTTCGTCGTATCTGGGGTAGAGGAACCCTTTCTTTTGCAAAGAAAGGCTTCATCTACCTCATTGTCAATTCTTCTTCTGCCACTCTCCCTGGCTGTCAGTCCTGGGGCTTTCATCTGCCTGGTGGCCGCCTGGACTTTCTTTTGCTGCCTGACCTCTGCCTGGAGTGTAGAGCTTCATGACTTGGGCTGGGGCTTGGTGGATCTGCTTCTGCGCGTGCACCAATGCGCGCGCAAAGATCGTCTTCTTTCTTCTAAGCCTTTTTGCACCTCTGCTTAGGGTGTTCTTCAGACTTGTCCAGTGACCGGGGTGTCCAGTACGAACTTCTTGTCTGCTTTCTTCAATACTTGGGTTACCACTCCCCCAGGCCTCAGACATGCCTGTATGGTCAATAGTGCCTCCCAGACGCAAGGGTTCTTGGATTCAGTTTTGCGCCATAACCAGGGCGACTTGGATGCAGCTTTAATGTCCTGCCCAGGACAATCCTTGGCTGCAGTTTTACATCGCTACCCAGGATGTCTGTCGTTCTTTCTTCTTGGCTTTTTCTGGTTTTCTTGGCCTCAGTTTTGCGCCGTGACCAGGGCGACTTGGATGCAGTTTATAGTCCTACCCAGGACTCTCCTAGCAGTTTAACAATGCTACTGAGGTCATTCTTGGCTGTAGTTTAACGTCACTACCCAGGACGAACTTCTTCTTGGCTTCAGTTGTCCCCAGAACTGTCTGCCATCTGCATGGCCTTTCGCAGGTCTGCATTTGTCATTGCCTTGGGTACTAGGAAGGGCCGCAGGCGTTCATAGGCATTGAGGTCATGCAGCACATCTGCTGCCTTGTGCACTTGTTCCTGCGCCGCGAGTACTTCAGCCATTTCATCAATTGAGGGCCTCATCGTGAGGTAGCCCCAAGTCGAGCCCTCTGCATATGTGGGCGGGGTTCCATGGCACATCTTCACTGATCTGAATGCCTGTACCCAGCCTCTGCACCTGAGGCGGTACTCTTGGACCGCACTGAAGACCTGCTTGTCTCCTAGCTGTCTGATTGAGCGGTCCACATCATATTCGTAGTTTGCCACTTGGTCAAAGATGACCTGCTTCTCCCAGGAGAGGTGTGAGCAGGGGAAAGGGGGTGTCGGGGGTTTCTGAGGGGTCTCTGTCTTGTTGCTTTCCTTGCTCGTGCTTCGAGCTGTTCGTGTGGGCGTGGGGGTTCTCTCTGCATGCTGCTTTCCCTTGTCTGCAGCTGTGATTCTGACTGCACTGCAGTGCACATCATCTTCAATGTCGACTTCTTTACCCTTCCCCTTGGCTGGGGTGAGTGTCCAGTCGCCACCTTGGATTTGGGCTTGCTTCCAGTCAATCTTTGGGTTGAATGCAGTGAACCAAGGGAATCCAAACAGGATGCGGTCGCCTCCAAGTTCTGTGATAAGGAAGGGGAGGTCCTTCTTTTGTTCCCCTTGCCTGACCGTTATGATGGCTGCATGCGTCGTGCAGCCACCTACATTTGGTGTTCCATCCACATTTGTGACTTTCTTTGCTTTTGTGAGGGGAGTGGCCTCCATGCCAGTCCGCTCAAACGTTGCTTTGTCAATGAAGCATTTGGTGGCACCACTGTCCACCGTCGCCTTTACTTCCATAGTCTTGTCTCCCTTGCATACCTGCACAGGGACTTTCAAGCTGTTGGGGTCCTCAAGGCGTACCGCAGAGATCTGCACATTCTCTTCATCGCCTTCCCAAGCCTCAGCTTTCTTGATCTGTTCTGTTCTGTTTCTTGGCAGTTTAGCCTCTTGCCTGGGAGGTCTGGTCTTCTTTCCTGCACTGTACTCACTGCGCTCAGATGGTTTAGCCTCATATCTAGGAGGTTCCGGCATGTTCATGCATCGCACCGCGATGTGTCCTTTCTTGTTGCACTGGAAGCAGCGTCCCTGTTTCATCTGCATTGCCCGATGACTGTGGGCCATTTGACGCGTATCCCTTGCTTCCCATTGGCCTCCACTGGGCCATGACGTAGTGGGAGGGGGCGCTGATCTGCTTGTGTATCCTCCTCCTCCACCATAGGAGTATTCATAGGTTTCTTTCTTCTTGGTGACCTTCTTGGCTGGTCTTTTGCGCATCAGTAGCTTCCTCATAAGTTTCTTCTTTGCCCCTTTGCTCAGGGCCTGGATGCGTTCATGGAGGTCTTCAACCTCGTCGTTCTCTTCATCAGAGGGCATGTCTAGTGCCTCCTTCCATTCTTCCTTGGTTCTGCCCATGTGTGTAGCTTTGCGCATTGCTGTGGGCACTGCTGCCTTTCAGGTGTTCTCTGGGGTGTCTAGCTTCTTCAGTATTTCCTGGGCTTTCTTGGTGATCCTGGTACGATCCACCCTTTCTGTGTCTCTCTCTCTTTCTTCGTGTATCTTGTCCCAGGCCAATCTTCTGGTTCTTCCCTATAGTCTGGCTCTGCGCTGTCTTCTTCTGACTCCTCAGAGGAGTTCATGAATGCATCTTCGAACTCATTGATGAAGTACTTCCAATTGGCTTCATCGGTGTCGTGGTAGGTGTTGTTGTCCACCCAGTTATACATTGCGTCGACCCAGCCCTGTATATGCTTACCACGCATATATGATAGGGCCAAGTACACACGCTTCGTGGGGTTCTTGATAACGTCGAGTCCTTCTTTTGTTGGCAGTAAACTGCAAACTTCGCGACGAATTCTTCTGCGCAGCGGGGGTTTCCATTGAATTCAGGGATCATGGTAGGGTAGGGGATGGTGAGGGGATGGCGATAGGATGAGGGTCATGGTGGGATCAAGGTAGGTTCGTGTACCATCTGGTAGTGCTGTAGTGCAAGGCAGTTGTCGTCCTCAACGCTGCCTAAGGTCTATGCCTCTCTAGTAGCTTGGTTAACAGGTTCAGCTGCTCCTGATGCTTCCTAGGCGTTCTGGTCTCTGGTATAGCTTGTGACCTAGCTTCTGACAGACTCGACCTAATGTTACACTCAGCCTTGGGCATTCTAACGACTTGCTTATCGTTGACTTGGTTCAGCCCAAGTCCTGCTTCAGGGTAGTGCTGCGTGCACTGTGGACATTTGAACAATAGTTCTCCTCTTGATTGCATGGCTCAAGACATAGGCCAACTGTCGGGCACAAGTGACAAAGGTGCACTGATAGCGCAGTGACTCTTAAGTGACTTAATGCAAAGGTGTTCCAAGCCAAAAGAGTTCCCTTATGACAAGGGGGAGAAAGAGGGGTAGAGAGGAGGGGAGAGTGTACTGGTGGCCTTGGAAGGTTTGGTCTGGTTCGGAGTATCCTAGGGGTGCTTCCCACTGCAGGGATTCCTAGGTTCAAGTAGGCTGTATTCTGAAGAGGTCGAGTCTGTAGTCTACTGCACAAAGGAGTGTGCTACTTATAGTTTCGTGAAGGCCCCTGTCTAGAGGGCCGCGTAATCGTCAGGGCATAGGGCCCATGCATTAGTAGGTTCCAGACTCTGCGTCATAAGGACGCGCAAGTGTATCAGTAAGAAATCAAGGGCGCGCATGAGGTATGAGATCAAGGGTCATAGTGATCGACCCAATAGCAAAAGTACTCAATGTCTGGTGAACGCGCGGCCTGCCAACACGCTGCAACACGTCTGCACTACACCCTGGACCCAGGGAAACACGCCTTTAGCGTTCTGTGATGTGCCGATGTGATATGCATGATGCATGCACATGCGTGTGCCATGTGAGTGCCGCAACCATGCGAGCATACATGAGGCTAGCAGCCTCCTTCCTAATTAGTCCGTATAGTATCAGTTCAGTATCCATAGTGTCAAAAGAGTGCGTAGCGGTTCAGGGGCACTCCCTAGGAGTCCCAATTCCATCCTTGTCTTGTTAGTTAGCCAGCTGTGAGCTCCAGGAGCTCCCGCACAGACTGGGTCGTGCGCAAGTCAGTGCGCGTGGTGGTCGTGGTTGTAACAGTTGTAGTCAATGCCTTCAACCTGAGAAAACCCTTTGGCTACAAGCCGGGCCTTCTTGCGTCCATCTTGCTTCACATCAAAGACCCATCGGTTTTTGATGATCTTCCTCCCATGCGGAGGATCTACTAGCTCAAAGACATGTCGTGCATGAAGTGAGTCTAACTCTTTGTGACAGGCAGTCTTCCATTCCTTTTGTTGCGCTATAGGCATGCACTGAATGTCCTTGTAGGACCACTCCCTTACATTGGAAGTGTCTTGTGGCTCTGAATCTGGTGGAACTGCTGTGGCGAGCAGATGATTCAGTAATTTGACTCCCCCTTCTTCCGCTTGGGAGAATAGGTTTGTTTCAACTTCGTCCTCAGAGTGTGGCTGAGAGAGCGGGGTGTCGCTAGGAGGCTGTGGAGTAGGTAGTACAGGAGTGTCCTGCCTACTTGATTGATGTGTGCGGGAGCTACCTGGCTCAGGTTCAATCATTCTTTGCCACTGGCCTTCCCGCTCAATGTCTCTCTCTATTTGAGTGGGGTGCCTATCCCCATAGACATTGCCAGGATGAGTTGGAGGCCTTCGTGTCTGCTGAGAATGTTGCAATTCAGCTGGTGGCTGAGATGGCAATTCTGCGGTTCTCTGTCATGCTCTGCGCGACGGTGTAGGGGTAAGTGGAGGTAATGGCTCCAGAGGAGGCTCTGTAGGCTCTTCCTCTTCCCTTGGGAGGGGATGGTGTACCCTCTGGGGACTCCTAGGTGGACGTGGTGGAGGAAAGGCTTGCTGACCCTGGCCAGGGGCAGGTGCTTTTCCTTTGCCTTTATCTGCAGGCCCAGGTTCAGGTTTAACTGTGGGCAGCTGCTTGGAAGAAGGAGGTGATGGTGAAGGAGCAGGGTTACTCCAGTCATCATCAAAACCACCAGGAATGGGCTGTAGTGGAGGTTGGGCAGATTCTGGTTCATCAATGCATGTGGTACCACGCTTTCCAGCAGCATTTAGGGTACAGACTCTCATCAAATAGGGTGGTAGTCCCTATGTAAATGACATTATTAGGAAGTTGCATAAAGTGATGTCCTTTAATGCCATGAGCATGGCCTAGATAGACCATAAGCTCAGATTTGGGGGATAGCTTATTGATGCGCACGTCTGGTGAGACATACACATAAGCACCGCACCCAAATACTCGTAGTTGTGAGATGTCTGGTTGCATATGATGCACGAGTTCATATGGTGTACGCCATTTAAGGCGTTTTATAGGGGTCCGATTATAACAATGGACTGTGTGCTCAACTGCAAATTCCCACCATGAATCAGGAAAACAGGCTTGATGGCGCATAGCCTCAGCCTTGTCCATTACAGTGTGCATGAAATGCTCAGCATGTCCATTCTGTTGGGGGGTGTGCGGCACTGATTGTAGGACATTAATCCCATGCTCTTTAAGCGTGTTCAAGAATACATCAGATTTGTACTCTCCCCCTGCATCAGACATCCAGTTCTTGATGGTAGTATTGAACTGGTTCTTGACTAGGGCAAGGAAGTGTCTAAGTGTGTCAATGGCAGAGCCTTTGGTGCGCAAGAGCACTATCCAGGAGTGTGACGAATAATGTTCTACAAAGCTGATGAAGTACTTGTACTTGTGGTATGATACCACAGGGAAGCTCTTGAGATCTGAGTGGATCTTCTCAAAAGGCTTCTTAGCATGCTTACTGGATGAGGGGAATGCCATGGAAGGCATTTTCCCTTGTGCACATCCAGTGCATATGGGTGTTTCCTTATCATATGTGATAGGGGGGAATCCCTTTGTATGACGTGGTGCATGACTTAGTACATCCTTTGAAGGATGACCAAAGCGTCGATGCATTAAGTCATAGTCTACCTTGTAGACTGTCTCTATATGGTGCGGATTGGCATTGACTGCCATTAACCAGTAGAGTGCGTCTCCAGGCATGCATGATACACATTGTATGACTGGAAGGCGAACCTTCCTCAAGGAGAGAGAGAGATGGGAGGCATTCCCATGTACTCTCATTCCTTGTTGTAGAAAGAGCCCTAGGGATAACAATTGTACAGTCAATTGCAGAATGTAATAAACTGGAAAGAGATGTGTTATACGCTCTTTTGTTATCCCTTGCATAGTGACTTTGTGCGCAAGCAAGACTGCACCTCTACCTTTAACTGAAATGGAGGAGTTTGCAGTAAAGACTGTGAAGTCACTCATTTCTTTGTAGTTAAGGAAGTCACTTAGTGCATGTGTGAAGTGGAGACTTGCTCCAGAGTCCAGTATCCAGCTGCTATCATTTGCAGCCCTAATCTTACATTTGGCACAACTAATGCGATTACAGGTACAACTGTACTTGTTAAGTACAGTATGATCCCCATCAGTCAAAGCAATACAAGCTGAGGGGCTGTAAGCATGGTTGGATGCAAGAATAGGTGGAAGGATGTACTCTCCCATCATATCATCAGGATTTCTGCAATCCTGAATGATATCATTGGTGCCAGCTGCACCAGCGATGAACTGTGCCCAGTCCATCCCATCGTCTTCCATGAGGGAGACGACATCATCGTCCACATACACAGGGGAGCAGGATTGGTACTCCGTGTAAGGATGTGCCACATACTCTGCATCTTGCTGCCGTTCAAGCTTGCCCCAGATCTGTTCATTAGATCATGGCTGAGTACTGAAAGGCGGTGCACTCACTGCGTGGACCAGAGTGGTGGAACGCAGCGGTGTGTTGCAGGGCGTGCCATGCGGTGTGGAGGCGAGGGACGTGTCTGGGCTATACTCCTCAATGGTAAAGAGCGAACCAGAGGGAGTAGGAGCACGCTCAGGAAGATCATCATCATCCTGATAGACCATGGGTCCAGGCGTCAAGCGACTAGGACCAGCAGTCATTCTGGCTCCAATCCAATGCTGAAGCGGGATTGGATCTGGATTGGCAGGCAGAGTGATGCACTGTTCGAGCGTCTTTAAGACGCGCTGTGTAGCTGGCTGTCCAATGTTAGCAGCAAGTGTCATCGCGCTTGCAAAGGATGGATAGAAAGTCTTAGCCACTTCGTTCCGCTGGACGAAGGGCTGTGTAGACTCTACTGTGCACGTGTCAATCCCAGAGGGACTGATTGCAGCAACAGTAGCGAAGGCAGGGGAGGGAAGCGCTGCGACATTGGCCAGATGGACATGTTCGCACTGCTTTCCCTTGCATTGTTACGATCTGGACTGCTCTGGACTGGGTACCCATACTTTTTCGTTCTCTATATGCCTTCCCCTTGACCCACTGCTTCATGTGGACCATGAGGCTGCCTATTGCTTACTAATGACGGGCCCTAGGCCTTTGTACGATGACGCACTTACCCTCCACCCTGTACAATGATGCGTTTACCCTCTGCCCTTGTACATGACATCATAACTACAATGACGCACTACCCTCGACCCTACTCAGTACTTATAGTGCTTCGTTTCATCTGTATGTACCCAGACTTGACTTCTTGAGCAATCAAGCTAGTTTCCCTGTTCTGCAAGCTGAGGTTGTCTTGTGATTACCTTAGCCTGCACTTCCCCTCAAGGTGCAGAGGCAGGAGCTTTGCCAAGCTTGTGCCCTACCCCTTGAAGTGTCAATCTGCCTTTTTCCTCATTGCGTTGTGTAGATATGATCCCTCAATCTTCTCTAACATCGCACTGAAGGAACTGTCCACTCTCCTTGTGAATCACACTTCGCCTGCACATTCCAGGCCCTCCCAGAGTCCACAGAAGCCTAGACTTGGGCTAGACTAAGTGTTAGGCTCAAGCGTTGGCCTTCTGCACGACTTGTGCGACTGGTTGGTTCGTTAACTTGGTCTAGCCCAAGTCTAGGCTTCGATGGACTCTGGAGGGCACAACGCAATGAGAGAAAAGTGGATCGACACTTCAAGGGGTAGGGCACAAGCTTGGCAAAGCTCCTGCCTCTGCGCCTTGAGGGGAAGTGCAGGCTAAGGTAATCACAAGACAACCTCAGCTTGCAGAACAGGGGAACTAGCTTGATTGCTCAAGAAGTCGAGTCTGAGTACATACAGACGAGGCGAAGCACTATAAGTACTAGGTAGGGTCAAGGGTAGTGCATCACCGTAACTATGATGTCATGTACAAGGGCAAAGGGTAAACGCGTCATCATACAGGGTTGAGGGTAAGTGCGTCATCGTACAAGGCCTAGGGCCCGTCATCAGTAAGCAATAGGCGGCCTCATGGTTCGCATGAGGCAGTGGGTCAAGGGGAAGGCATATAGGGAAAGAAAAAGTAGGGGTACTCAGTCCAGAGCAGTCCAGAACGTAACATCACCCCTTTCTTAAGGAGGAAGTCCCCAGACTTCCTAGCTAGAGTTGTAGCCGTTCTCCCCGGCTTTGTAAGAGTAGTGAGGGTCGACAGTACAGTCATGATCGTCCCAACCAGGGCGACTGCGGTTGACATTGCAGCCATAGAGGCGGTGGTTTCAAGGTACTGGGCAATCACGATGGACTGAACAGTTGCGATGAGGTTGGGTGCAGGCAGGACCAGTATGTCCCCAGGTGCGACAGTAAGAACAGTATTTGTTCTTATAACAGTCTTTGGTGAAGTGGCCGATCTTGCCACAGGTGTCACAGCGTGCTCTGGCCTCTTCATTCCTCGGGCATTTGAGGCGCACATGTCCGGGCATACTGCACATGGTACAAGCAAGAGGGGGAGGAGTAGGAGGTCGCTTTGGTGGTCCCCTGCCCTTCGGCTTGTGTCCTCCAGAGCGAGGCCCGTTATAGGCCTTTCGTTTTCTTCCACCAACACATGCACCAGAGGGACGGACAGTGGATGGGGTAGAGGCAGAGGACTGATTGCTGGAGGCATGGGAAGCGGGCTCATCGTGGAGGGATGGTAGTTCATGGTAGGTGGAAGTACCCAAGGTACTGAGACCAAAGGTAGTTGATCTATAGTGAAGGCAAGGGGGAACTCACAGGGGTAAGTGTGGTTCGAGCTTCTCCCAAGCTCTATGTTGTTCTAGGCGGATGATACAGCTGTCCCGCCTCTGTACTGCACTGGTGAGGCGGTCCTGGTACTTCTTGACTAGGAGACTGTTGGAGCCCATCGCAACAGTGGCCCACCTATATCGTTCGATTCTGCACGCATGGGGAGGTCTCCAAGGTCCCTAAGGGCCTCATCGACACTGGATTCTCTGGGGGAAGTGAATAGGAGCGATTTGCGTTGCTCCTGAGTAAGGGGAGACTAAAAAGGTTGAAGGGAGAGAAGGGAGGTGGAGTGGCTCAGCGTAGACTGGAAGGTTGGGGCCCATAGTGCCCACAACCTTCGGGTCTGTGCCTCCCTCATAAGAGAGGTATCGTGCTGGTTGGAGTAGGGAGGGGTCTTCTTCAGTGGGGATCTCATAGTACACGTAGTCTGCAGTGTCAGGGCTGTTCTCCCAGAAGCCTGGGAGCGGGGGTTCTTCAGATTCAACGGGGGATTCAAGTGGTGGTGGAGAGGATGAGGGTGTGGACTTCTGGGTGGAAGTGATGGAGGGGACAGGGGAAATGGCAGATACTGAGGAGGTGTTGAGGATAGGGGAGTCAGGCATCAGGCGTTGGAGTCTTTCTGGTTGCCCAATGATGGAGGGGAGGTCAGGGAGGGAGACGAAGCACTGGAAACATTCATAGTAAGGCCCTTCTTGCGTAATGGGCCATAGTACATCTTCTCCTCCATCTGGGCGAAGCTAAGGATCTTGGTGGTGACAGAGGGGACGCTCTCTAGGGCAGTCCTGAGGCCTTGGCTGACATAGCCAGCCAGCCTTTCTGCAGCTCAAGCCGCAGCTCGCCTGGCGATGTACCACCAGGCGGATCGTTCCTGTGAATAGTTAGTGAATATGCTCGAAGGGACTGTAGGTATTTCCATAGGTAGCTGAAAGTAACTCCTAGTGAACACGTAGCCTTGTTGGCAGTCCAAATGGTGAACTATGTAGTGAGTAATGGAGGTCGAGACCTCCTGGTGAACTTGGGGTTTGTAATTATCGTGAACGGAGGTTTGGGAATATATAGTATCCGATCTTCAGTAGGTACAGCTGCAGGAGTGAGAGGCGAGAAGGAGGAGGAAGAGCGAGGGGAGGAATCTCATTTGTAGGTTCTGGGGTGCCGGAAATGCTGATGGTAGGGGTGCTGTAGACAGTAATAGTAGGGGAGCGAGGCTTAGAAGTCATATGGGTGGGTCTGAGGAGTGCTTTGCATCGAAAGGAGCAGGGAATAGGAAGGTAAGGATGTATGGAGGATCAGTTCTTAGCCATTGTTGTTCTTTTGGCAAGGAGGGGTCTATTTATATGTGGAGAGGTGCTGGAGCTTCAGGGTGTTGTTGGTGGTAGGACGCGAGGAGATCAGGGGCGTGCAGGTCACATTTGGCGACCCACTGATTGTCTGCATTGGGGTAGCCCTTCCACTTGACAAGGTACTTGAGGGCACGTCCCCTGCCAAACCGCTTCGAATCTAAGATGCGTTCTACCTCATATTGTTCTTCGCCTTCGATAAGGTCAGGAGGTGGTCGTTCGAAGTTGGGGCCGTGAGAGGCCATCTCTCTATATGGGGTAAGGAGGGAGACATGGAACGCATTCCATATCTTCCAGGATGAGGGGAGGTTGAGGCGATAAGTGATGTCGGAAGGACCTCTTTGATAGTGAAGAGTCCATGGCGTTTAGGGGCTAGTTTGGCTGTGGGGTGTGTTGTCCTGATGTTTGTGCCTTCCAGCCACACCAGGTCACCTGTCTGATAAGGTGTGAATTTGGGGGGAACTCGTGCCATGAGGCCTTGGGCTTTGAGCACATTTGTTTGCGCCTCCTGCCTATTTGGCTTAGGAGCGTGATCCTTTGCTCCACTGCTGGATTAGGGGTAGGTTTTGGGGTCCATTGGGCACGGGGTAGGTGGCCCATCAGAAGTTCGAAGGGGGACTTCCTTGTGGTCGCATTGGGCCAGGAGTTAAGGGCGAACTGGGCATAGGGTAACCAGTCGGCCCAGTCGTTCTGTCTGGAAGTGCACCAGAAGCGAAGGTACTGTTCTAAGCGTTGGTTGGTACGCTCTGACTGTCCATCAGTCTGAGGGTGGTAGGCAGAGCTTATGTTTTGCTTGATGTCGAACTGTTTGCACAATTCTCGAGTGAAGGAGGAGGTGAAGCGTGGATCCCTATCGGAGATGATCTTTCGGGGAATTCCATAGTGGCAGAAGATGTGTCTAGATAGAGTTTGGCCACCCCTGGGCCATTGATCTCTTCTCTGCAGGGAATGAATATGGACGCCTTTGTACAGTCGTGGTCAGGATGGTGAGGATCGTGTCGAAGCCTCGTGATTCAGGGAGCTTTGTGATGAAATCCATTGCTACTGTTTGAAGGGTAAGGTGTGCTTGGGGGTTATAGGTGACAGGGGAGGGTGTGTTCGGTGCGTGTTTACTTTGTTTGCCTGGCATTGGGCGCATCCCTTCACATAGTCGGTCACAAATTGTTTCAAGTTGGGCCACCAGTAGGCCTGTGAAACAAGTGAAATGGTGTTGAAAATTCCTGGGTGGCCCGCAGTAGGTGTATCATGGTAGAAGGGACTACCCCTTTCTTAAGGTCGTTGTCCCCAATGACCACTAGTGCGTCGCCCTTCCACCAGAGGTCTTCAGCTCTAGTGAGGTTGTGAGCCGGAATAAGTGGTTTGAGGAGGAGGGGATGGGTGCGCTGGCTTGTGCAAATCTGGTCATTCAAGGAGCTGGTGGGCTCCTCAGTGATGAGAGAGCGAATGAATAGGGAGGCTGGCAGGACTGTGACGGCCTTATTGTCCCCTTCTCCCTTGTCATAGTCTGGTCGTCGTGATAGGGCATCAGCCACCTTGTTTTCCACGCCTGGTCAGTGCTTCAGGAGAAGATCAAACTCTTCTAACTCGAGGACATAACGCCCCAGGCGTCGATTGATGTGGCGGGCCTCCTGGAAGTACAGGAGGTTTGCGTGATTGGTGTGAAGACTACCTTGTGTCTGGCTCCCGCCAAGTAGTGTCTCCAGTGTCGGAGCGCCTTCATGACTGCCAAGAGTTCCTTATCGAAGATATTGTAGCCTCTTTCGGCCTGGTTCATGGTTTGCGAAATAAAGGCTACTGGCTGAGGTTTTCCCCTGGGGTCCTTCTGGAATAGGGCTGCCCCTGTGGCGAAGTTCGAGGCATCTACTTCGACCTCGAAAGGGGCTTCGAAGTCTGGCTGTCTGAGGGCTGGGCCCGAGGTGGCGAGGTCCTTTAGGCTCTCAAAGGCGATCTGGCATTCGTCTGTCCATTCCCAGGGTTGTCCCTTCTTGGTTAGTGTGTTCAGGGGACGAGCCTTGTGTGCGAAGCCTTTTAGGAATCGGCGGAGCCAGCCGATAAGGCCTAGGAAAACACGGAGTTCGTGCACATTCTTTGGGGGAGGCCAGGTGCGCACTGCTTCCACCTTTGCAGGGTCCATCTGTACCTTTCCTCCCCCAATGATTAGTCCTAGGTACGCCACTTCGGACTGTTCAAAGGTGCACTTCTCCAGCTTTAGGTATAGGTCATTCGCCATTAGTCTTTCAAGGACCTGGTTCACTATCTCTCGGTGTAAGGGAATGTCATTTGTAGTGGCAATGAGGATGTCGTCCAAGTAACATAAGACCATGCCGGTAGCAATGAGGTCTCTGAGGACGTCATTGATAAACTTCTGAAACGTTGCTGGTGCATTGCACAGGCCAAAGGGCATGACATTAGGTTCCCAGTGGCCTGGAGGCTTTGTTCTAGTTGCAGGGGTCTTAAACGCCGCTTTCCACTGGTCCCCTTCCTTGATGCGGATGTTGTTGTAGCCTGCTCTCACGTCTAGGGCTGTGAAAAGTCGGGCTCCAGCTAATCGGGGGTTAGGTCTTCAAGGTTGGGGATGGGGTATCGGTCAGGGATGGTGTAGGTGTTTAGGCGGCGGAAATCCTGTACAGGGCGAAAGGAGCCTCTTTCTTAGCAACGAAAAGATTTGACATGCATAGGGGGACTGGGATGGGGATATATAGCCCTTGTCGATCTGGTCATCGACATAGTCATCTACCGCATCCTGTTCCTTTAGTGTTAGTGGGTAGGTTCGACAATCTAGTGTCTTTGGGGCATCGTTGGTGAGGTTTATGGCATGGTCACAGGGTCGAGATGGGGGAAAGCGTCGGGCTTCTTCTTCACTGAAAATCTTCCGATGTTTGTGGTACGCTTCAGGGACTAGTTGCTGCCAAGTCTTCTTCTCTTTCTTGGCTGCTTCCCTGACCGCGATTTCGGTTGCAATGGTAGTTTTTCGTACAAACTCAGGGGGGATGACACAGGCAAAGATCTGTTCGCCTCTTTGTAGGTGGTAAGCGGTTCGCTTTCCAGCTTTCTTAGTGGCAGCTAGGGGGATTTGGGCAGCAGCTTTTTCGGAATAATATAGATTGGGAGTCCTTGCATGGTTCCCTCAGTCCAATCTACCGTAGGATTGAATGCTGCGAACCAGGGGAAACCCAAGATCATCCTGTCTTCTCCTAAGTCTGTGATGTAGAAGCGCATAAGCTCTTCCTTGTCCTGTAGACGGACCAGGAGGTCGGCATAGTGGGTGATCTCTCCTGCTTTGTTGGGGGTTCCATCCACGTTCTTAATTGGCTTAGGTTTTTCTAGTCTTTGGAGGGGGAAGCGTAGTCTTCTAGCGGTTTTCCAATCGAGGCAATTGGAGGTAGCTCCGGAGTCTATAAGGATCTTATCTTCGGCCATCGAGTGTGTGGATCGTAAAACAACTGGTATTGCCATAGATTTCTGTTGTGATACAAATACAGTGTCCACTTGAAGTGCTCATACCCAGGCCGATGGGGTAGAGCGTCCTAAAAACCCTTTTGGGCAAAAGCTTTCTCCAAGAACTCCTCCTTTTCCTCCGTGGACATAGTGTTAATGGAGTCGATTACTCAATCGACTCCGAGCTTCTCTTCCTTCTCTGGCTTCACTTCTTCTTCTTCAACAGTAGTTCTGATGTATGCAGGGGGTCCCTGAGACGGCTGAGAGCGGTTGGTTCTATTAGAAGGGGTAGAGGTGGATCCAGTGCGTGTGGGGCAATTTCTGGAGATGTGTCCCATCCCAGTGCATTGGAAACACTTGCCAGCCTTCATAAGTTGTTGCTTCTCATCATCTGTTAGGGTCCTGCCAATGCGATCAACGTCCATGGGGACTACTGCATTGTTTCAATTCTGGTTTTGGGGAATGAATGGCTTCTGTTTCATGTTGAAAGAGCGGCGCCACACTCCTTCAGACTTCCCAAAGCGAGAGCGGGTGTTACAACCACGACCACCACGCGCACTGACTTGCGCACGACCCAGTCTGTGCGGGAGCTCCTGGAGCTCACAGCTGGCCTACTGACAAGACAAGGATGGAATTGGGACTCCTAGGGAGTGCCCCTGAACCGCTACGCACTCATTTGACACTATGGACACTGAACTGATACAATACGGACTGATTAGGAAGGAGGCTGCTAGCCTCATGTACGCTCGCATGGTTGCGGCACTCGCATGGCACATGCATGTGCATGCATCACGCATATCACATTGGCACATTACAGAACGCTAAAGGCGTGTTCCCCTGGGTCCAGGGTGTAGTGCAGACGTGTTGCAGCGTGTTGGCAGGCCGCGCGTTCACCGGACATTGAGTACTTTTGCTATTGGGTCGATCACTATGACCCTTGATCTCATACCTCATGCGCGTCCTTGATTTCTTACTGATACACTTGCGCGTCCTTATGACGCAGAGTCTGGAACCTACTAGATGCATGGGCCCTATGCCCTGACGATTACGCGGCCCTCTAGACAGGGGCCTTCACGAAACTATAAGTAGCACACTCCTTTGTGCAGTAGACGACAGACTCGACCTCTTGAACAATCCAGCCTATTGAACCTAGGAATCCCTTGCAGTGGGAAGCACCCCTAGGATACTCCGAACCAGACCAGACCTTCCAAGGCCACCAGTACACTCTCCTCTCCTCTCTACCCCTCTTTCTCCCCCTTGTCATAAGGGAACTCTTTTTGGCTTGGAACACCTTTGCATTGAAGTCACTAGGAGTCACTGCGCTATCAGTGCACCCTTTTCACTTGTGCACGACAGTTGGCTTACGTCTTGAGCCATTGCAATCAAGAGGAGAACTATTGATCAATCGTCCACAGTGCACGCAGCACTACCCTGAAGCAGGACTTGGGCTGAACCAAGTCAACGATAAGCAAGTCGCTTAGAACGCCCAAGGCTGAGTGTAACAGCGGGTGTCCTTGCTCTTCCAGGTGGGGTAAAGCATCTTTAGGCAGAGCCAAACATTGTGTTCAGTGTGTGCTGCAGCCACCCAATCATCCCACATCTGGGGGTTGTGTCGTTTGATAATCTCCTTCCCTAATTCGTCAGGAAGGCCCGCTCTAAGGGTGTCCAGTGTCCCTTCTTCATTGAGGCCATATCTGGCGTTTGCTGCATATGTGCGGAACTTGGCAAGGTAGGAATCTAGATCCCTTCCTTCCATTCGGAGGCTCTTGAGTTGGGCGATTGCATTCTGCTTTTCAGCTGAGTCCGCAAAGGCCTGATTAAACTCTGTGGTGTAGTGAAGCCAATAGGCATTATTGGTGGAGGGGATCTGGACATGGTTCATGTTTGGGTCATCTGGGCCACTCTTCTCCGCAATCCAAGTGTGTATGATATCGACCCAGTTATCAACTTTCTCTCCTCGTATATAGCTGAGGGCAAGGAGAGTCTTTCTAAGTGGATTGGACATTATGTCCATTCCTTCGTTTAGTCCCGCATAGATGTTGAACTCTCTGACAAATGTCTTGGCCTTGGTGCGATCCCCTTCGAATATAGTGGGGGGGTTGCCTATGGGTTTGCCACCATTCCCTTGTGCAGGGGCAGGGGCTGCTGGTGCGGCCTGTTGGGCCACTTGCTGCTGTGGTTGGGGGCCGATATTTGCCATGATCGAGGGTAGGGGGTGTAAGGCGGCAGGGGGTTGTTCGATAGGGTGTGTGGGGACTAATAGGGTAAGGGGGGATTGTTCTTCTGGCGGGACAGGTTCTCCTACAATGCCGAGAAGTGTAGGGGGTTCTGGTTCACTTGGTGGGGACTGGAATGATTCAGTAGTGTCGGATTCTAGTTCTTCTCGTGGGTCTTCTGGACGCAAATGTCCTAGGCCTATAGCCTATTCTTGGTCTCTACTGAGGGCGAGGTAGTCCAAGGAGTAGGTGTTCCCGTCTATGAAGAAGAGGGGAAACCACTGGTTTCGATCCTGATCAAACTCTACTGCTCCTCTTCTTCCGTTGAAGTATCTGACCCAATAGCCTGCTCCAAGGCTGTCCTCTCTCCAATATGCTGTTCCTCTGACGTGAGGGAGGAGACTGTCTTCTCCTCTTCTGTCGTAGATAAAATACTCGTCTGGCCAAACAGGGGGGGGATCCTGTAGGTCTTGGCGAGTAAATCCTTCTTCTAGGTCTGGTTCTTCTTCCCCTCGAGCTGAGTAGGAAGCCACTGTGTTTGGAGGAGACTCGACTTAATGTTAGGCTCAAGTGTTGGCCTTCTGCACGACTTGTGCGACTGGTTGGTTCGTTAACTTGGTCTAGCCCAAGTCTAGGCTTCGATGGACTCTGGAGGGCACAACACAATGAGAGAAAAGTGGATCGACACTTCAAGGGGTAGGGCACAAGCTTGGCAAAGCTCCTGCCTCTGCGCCTTGAGGGGAAGTGCAGGCTAAGGTAATCACAAGACAACCTCAGCTTGCAGAACAGGGGAACTAGCTTGATTGCTCAAGAAGTCGAGTCTGAGTACATACAGACGAGGCAAAGCACTATAAGTACTAGGTAGGGTCAAGGGTAGTGCGTCACCGTAGCTATGATGTCATGTACAAGGGCAAAGGGTAAACGCATCATCATACAGGGTTGAGGGTAAGTGCGTCATCGTACAAGGCCTAGGGCCCATCATCAGTAAGCAATAGGCAGCCTCATGGTTCGCATGAGGCAGTGGGTCAAGGGGAAGGCATATAGGGAAAGAAAAAGTAGGGGTACTCAGTCCAGAGCAGTCCAGAACGTAACACTAAGTCAACAAACCAACCAGTCGCACAAGTCATGCAGAAGGCCAACGCTTGAGCCTAACATTAAGTCGAGTCTCCTCCAACCACAGTGGCTTCCTACTCAGCTTGAGAGGAAGAAGAACCAGATCAATTAGAAGGATTTACTTGCCAAGACTTACAGGACCCTCCTCCTGTTTGGCCGGACAAATATTTCATCTACAACAGAAGGGAGGAAGACACTCTCCTCCCCCACGTAAGAGGTACAGCCTATTGGAGAGAGGACAGCCTTGGAGCAGGCTATTGGGTCAGATATTTCAATGGAAGAAGAGGTGCGGTTGAATTTGACCAAGGAGACAACCGGTGGTTCCCTCTATTTTTCATCGATGGAAACACCTATACATCAGAACACCTCACACTCACCAGAGACCAAGAACAGGCTATAGGCCTAGGACATTTACAACCAGAGGACCCACGAGAAGAATTAGAATCAGCTACAGAAACCACAGCATCTTTCCAATCCCCACCAAGTGAACCTGAACCTCCTATGCTTTTAGGCGTTGTAGGAGAACCTATCCCACTAGAAGAACAGTCTCCCCTCACCCTCTTAGTCCCCTCACACCCCATTGAACAACCCCCTGCCACCTTACATCCCCTCCCATCTATCATGGCAAATATTGGCCCCCAACCACAACAGCAAGCGGCTCAGCAAGCTGTGCCAGCAGCCCCTGCCCCTGCACAAGGGAATGGTGGCAAGCCCATAGGCAACCCCCCTGTCATATTCGAAGGGGACTGCACCAAGGCCAAGACATTTGTCAGAGAGTTCAACATTTATGCGGGACTAAATGAAGGAATGGACATAATGTCCAATCCACTCAGGAAGACTCTCCTTGCCCTTAGCTATATATGAGGAGAAAAAGTAGACGACTGGGTCGACATCATACACACTTGGATTGCAGAGAAAAGTGCCCCAGATGACCCAACCACGAACCATGTCCAGATTCCCTCTACCAACAATGCCTATTGGCTCCACTACACCATGGAGTTTAATCAGGCCTTTGCGGACTCAGCTGAAAAGCAGAACGCAATTGCCCAACTCAAGAGCCTCAGAATGGAAGGAAGGGATCTAGATTCCTACCTAGCCAAGTTCCGTACCTATGCAGCAAAGGCCGGATATGGCCTTAATGAGGAAGGGACACTGGACACCCTTAGAGCGGGCCTTCCCAATGAGTTAGGGAAGGAAATTATCAAATGACACAACCCCCAGACGTGGGATGATTGGGTGGCAGCAGCACACACTGAACACGATGTTTGGCTCTGCCTAAAGATGCTATACCCCACCTGGAAGAGCAAGGACACCCACTCTCACTTTGGGAAGTCTGAAGGAGTGTGGCGCCGCTCTTTCAACATGAAACCAAAGCCATTCACTCCCCAGCACCAGAACCAGAATCGAAACAATGCAGTAGTCCCCATGGACGTTAACCGCATTGGCAGGACCCTAACAGATGATGAGAAGCAACAACTTATGAAGGCTGGCAAGTGTTTCCGGTGCACTGGCTTGGGACACATCTCCAGAAACTGCCCTACACGCACTGGATCCACCTCCACCCCCTCTAATAGAACCAACCACTCTCAGCCATCTCAGGGACCCCCTGCATACATCAGAACTGCTGTCGAAGAAGAAGAAGCAAAGCTGGAAAAGGAAGAAAAGCTTGGGGTCGATCAAGTAATCAACTCCATTAACACTATGTCTGCAGAGGAAAAGGAGGAGTTCTTGGAGAAAGCTTTTGCCCAAAAGGGTTTTTAGGACGCTCTACCCTGTCAGCCTGGGTACGAGCACTTCAAGTGGACACTGTATTTGTATCACAACAGAAATCTATGGCAATACCAGTTGTTTTACGATCTGCACACTCAATGGCTGAAGATAAGATCCTCATAGACTCCGGAGCCACCTCCAATTGCCTCGTCTGGAAGACTGCTAAAAGGCTACACTTCCCCCTTCAAAAGCTAGAAAGACCAAAGCCTATCAAAAATGTGGATGGAACCCCCAACAAGGCGGGAGAAATCACCCACTATGCCAACCTCCTAGTCCACCTACAGGAGAAGGAAGAACTCATGCACTTCTATATCACAGACTTAGGAGAAGACAGAATGATCCTAGGTTTTCCCTGGTTCGCAGCATTCAACCCAATAGTAGATTGGACTGAAGGGACCATGAAGGGACTCCCAATCTACATCTTATCTGAAAGAGCAGCCGCACAAACCCCTCTAGCTGCAACCAGAAAAGCTGGAAAGCGAACTGCTTATCACCTGCAGAAGGGCAAACAGATCTTCACCTGTGTTATCCCCCCTGAATTTGTACGAAAAACTACTATTGCCACTGAGATTGCGGTCAGGGAAGCAGCCAAGAAAGAGAAGAAGACTTGGCAACAACTGGTCCCAGAAGCGTACCACAGACATCAGAAGATCTTCAGTGGAGAAGAAGCTCGACGCTTTCCCCCATCTTGACCCTGTGACCATGCCATAAACCTCACTAATGACATCAGCAAGACTCAAAAGTGCTTAATTTTGCTTGATGGCCTTAATTTTGCCATTAAGGCAACTAAGTCTGTTAAGGCAGATTGTTGACTTAAATTGAACTTAGAAATATAGCACTAAGACAAAGTTAAGAACACCAAGGGATGAAGTCAATAAATAACAATAAACCAAGTGGCTACTAAGAAGTAAGAAGCTGCCAAGTCCATAAAGGTAATATAAGTCTGAGTGCACAATGACAGGCTGTATGATGTAAGCAATATCCATTGCCGCCGCTGCTGCTGCTGCCAATGCCACCACCGTGTTACAATCTCACCTACAGACTATACGGACCGTCTCTTTTCTCTTACACTACCTTGATTACGCTTCGACTCGTTGACCATGACTGATGGCGCTCCATGAGGACATGGAGCGTGTACTATACTTAGCACGCTGACTTGTTTATGACTCGTCTTGCTCCACAAGCCACTTGTGGGGCCAGTACTATACTTAGTGGACTACTCCACTACCTTCATTATGACTCGGTAGCAGTAGCATGTGACTCCCTTGTACCAGGCCTATATAAGGGCCCTAGTTTGCATAGAGTCAAGCTCTAAGCTTGACTTCGTTTCACAATTGATCTTTTCTTGCCTCCTCCTTTGAGCTTGCCACTCTAAGTCATCGCCTTACTTGAACTTGCCGCTTCAAGTCGCCTTAAGCCTTAATCACTCAGCAAGGCACTGCTTCACTCTCACGCCCCTCTAAGTTGGCTGCAACGACTTAGCTTTGAGCCTTCGCACTAGTCACGTGCTCGCTCTACTCCAAAGAACTTAGCATCGCTCTCACGTCGACGTGACCACCAGAAGTGTCACGCTCAGGACCACGTGCTCATTGCCTTGCACATGCTCACTCTTGCCTACGCCCAAGTCGCACAAGTCGTGCTCACAGCCCATCGAGCTGTAACACACTGCTGTGCGTGCCGCTGCTGGCCACATGCACTTTCACCTCCACCACTTGTTGCGGCCCAGGGGTGTCTGCTGCTGCTGCTGTGCGTGCCGCTGCCGGGCCATGTGCTCACGATCTCGTGCACGCATGATGCACACACATCCTCCACCACTTGCCACGCAGCACCCGCTGTCACTATTGCTGCGCGTGCCGTCACAGGGCCATGCATGCACCCTAGATAGAATTTGTTCTATGTAGGGAAACCTAGCTAATACAAGTATAATAATGATAAAATGCGTGTACCACGCCCACGCAATCTCGCCCATGCACCATGTACACTCTCACTCCTCCAGTCGTCGTGCAGCACCTGCAAAGGCTGCTGCTGCTGCTGTGCGTACCGCCCGCTGGGCCATGTGCCCGTGGTCTCACATGCACGGACCGGTGCGGTGTGCGCTCTTGTCTCCTGTTGTTGTATGCGTGCCACCGCTGGGCCACAGGCACACTGTGTGCATCTTGCTTCTGCTGGTTGTTGCGCAGCACTGGCGAAGGCGGCTGCTGCTGTGCGTGCCACCTGCCAGGCCATGTGCCTGCGATGTCGTGCATGCCATGTGCGCTCTTGCCTCCGTCACTCGGTCGCGCAGCGCCTGCTTCTGCTGCTGCCGCTGTTGCTGTGCGTACCGTCGCCGGGCCACGTGCCTTGCCTCTGCTGGTCGTCATGCAATGCCTGCTGCTGCTGCTGCATGTGAGGCAGTGTAAGGGAGATGCAAGCACACCATATATCTGTATCCGCAGCTGTCACTGTGGATCTCAGCCCATTGTGCGTCGCTGCGGTGGCACAAGGAGGCGGCCGTGCCCCTCTGGAGTGGTCGAGCCATCGCAGCCACCGCCGCCGCCACCGCTTCATTCGCATGGGCCTGGGCCCAAGATTGTTGATTACCTGAAACACATAGTCAGCATATAACACTAACTATATATACTTACTTTGTGCTTGTACTGTATTTTCCTAAGACAAGTAAAACCTAAGACAAGTGAATACTGTTAGTGACATGGAGGAAAAGAGAGCGGTGTGGTACATAATCACATAACTGAAGCCATGAAATGGACTTGACAAATTTTTTTTGTGAGTAACAACAAACAGACACAAACACGAAAAAAATAATCGAACACGAACAAGTCAACTGCCCGTCACGCCACACCAACACACAAATGTAAAGTGAGTACTGCAACAACCCTTCGTAGCTAATGATTCTTTATTCTACAGGTACTGTTGTGCCCACAGCCCTGGGGTAGGCCCTGCCGCATCGCCGTCTAGCCCCTGCGTGCACATCCACGTTGTTTGCCACGATCGTGGCCCCCATTCCCTGGGACGAACAGGTGCTGGGGGCAAACAACGAACAATGAACAGAACGAGGGCAAGGTGAGTATGAATATCACCACCACCTCATACTGGCCACATCACCATCTCTACCCCCACCATCAGGTCCCTCCTCGTCACCACCACCCTTGTACCAACCACATCGCCGCTGCCACCTCTTCATCGTTGTCGTCACCACCACCACCTCATACTGTTACGCTCAGCCTTGGGCGTTCTAAGCGACTTGCTTATTGTTGACTTGGTTCAGCCCAAGTCCTGCTTCTGGGTAGTGCGACGTGCACTGTGGACGTTTGAACAATGGTTCTCCTCTTGATTACTATGGCTCAAGACGTAAGCCAACTGTCGTGCACAAGTGTCAAAGGTGCACTGATAGCGCAGTGACCTCTAAGTGACTTCTATGCAAAGGTGTTCCAAGCCAATGGAGTTCCCTTATGACAAAGGGGGAGAAAGAGGGGTAGAGAGGAGAGGAGAGTGTACTGGTGGCCTTGGAAGGTCTGTTCTGGTTCGGAGTATCCTAGGGGTGCTTCCCACTGCAGGGATTCCTAGGTTCAAGTAGGCTGTATTCTGAAGAGGTCGAGTCTGTAGTCTACTGCACAAAGGAGTGTGCTACTTATAGTTTCGTGAAGGCCCCTGTCTAGAGGGCCGCGTAATCGTCAGGGCATAGGGCCCATGCATCTAGTAGGTTCCAGACTCTGCGTCATAAGGACGCGCAAGTGTATCAGTAAGAAATCAAGGGCGCGCATGAGGTATGAGATCAAGGGTCATAGTGATCGACCCAATAGCAAAAGTACTCAATGTCCGGTGAACGCGCGGCCTGTCAACACGCTGCAACACGTCTGCACTACACCCTGGACCCAGGGAAACACGCCTTTAGCGTTCTGTGATGTGCCGATGTGATATGCGTGATGCATGCACATGCGTGTGCCATGCGAGTGCTGCAACCATGGGAGCATACATGAGGCTAGCAGCCTCCTTCCTAATCAGTCCGTATAGTATCAGTTCAGTGTCCATAGTGTCAAATGAGTGCGTAGCGGTTCAGGGGCACTCCCTAGGAGTCCCAATTCCATCCTTGTCTTGTCAGTAGGCCAGCTGTGAGCTCCAGGAGCTCCCGCACAGACTGGGTTGTGTGCAAGTCAGTGCGCGTGGTGGTCATGGTCGTAACACATACCGGCCACGCCACACTGGCGTTTCACCTCCTGAGCAAAGACAGGGGCAACATGAGCTTGGGAAGCATTGTCTCCCGAGCTCACAGGTATGTCCCCTTTCCCTGCCAAGTCTTTTATGTATTTAGCCACTTAATCTACAGGAATTGATGACGATGGCAGCAGCACCAACGGCGACGGGGGCACGACCAACGACAATGATGGCGACACTGCGACCACCATGACCATGACCACGACCACCGTGACACCGTGATGATGACCACGATAACCGCAACACTGCAACTGCCACATGACCACGATCACGACCACCGCAACCCTGCGACCACCACTGCAACTACAACTACGACCACCATGGCCACCACCGCAACACCACGACGACGATGACCACTGTGACCACTGTGACACCGTGACAACCGTGACAACCACGACACCGCGACAACGATGACCACCGTGACACTGTGACAACGACAACGACACCACGACAATGACACCACGACAACGACACCATGACAATGACACCATGACCACGACCATGACGGCGCCACTGCTGTCATGCTATCCACAGCCGCCGCTGTGCCAGCATCGTCGCTGCAGGCCAATGACTACCATATTTTTATTAGGTTAATTAATTATTATACATTCTCCTGTAAAATAAAGTAGTAAACAATACATGATGAATTTTGAGCCTCTTAAATGTGTGTAAATGTTTATTAAAGCAGGCTTAAAATTGTCTTAGCCATTACTTAAAAAGCTTAAGTTCACACAGCCATGAAAATTTAAGGCATCACAAGGTTGCTAAGTGGTAAATTAAGAGAATGATGTCTTAATTAAGAGGTGACCTTGCTTAATCAGTCTTAGGAAAAATTGGTCTTAAATTGGTCTTAGAAAAAATTTAAGGCCAATTAAGATCCATTAAGCACTTTTTGGTTTACCTGATGACTGACGCCCCAAAGACACTAGACTGCCGAACCTACCCACTAACACTAAAAGAACAGGATGCAGTAGACGACTATGTCGATGATCAGATCAACAAAGGCTATATATCCCCATCCCAGTCCCCCTATGCATGTCAAATCTTTTTCGTTGCCAAAAAGGACGGTTCCTTCCGCCCTGTACAAGATTTCCGCCGCTTAAACACCTATACCATCCCTGACTGATACCCCATCCCCAACCTTGAAGACCTAACCTGCCGATTAGCTGGAGCCCGACTCTTCACAGCCCTAGATGTGAGGGCAGGCTACAACAACATCCGCATCAAGGAAGGGGATCAGTGGAAAGCGGCGTTTAAGACCCCTGCATCTAGAACTAAGCCTCCGGGCCACTGGGAACCCAATGTCATGCCCTTTGGCCTGTGCAATGCACCAGTAACGTTTCAGAAGTTTATCAATGATGTCCTCAGAGACCTCATTGCTACTGGCTTGGTCTTATGCTACTTGGATGACATCCTCATTGCCACTACAAACGACATTCCCTTACACTGAGAGATAGTGAACCAGGTCCTTGAAAGGCTAATGGCAAATGACCTGTACCTAAAGCCGGAGAAGTGCACCTTTGAACAGTCCGAAGTGGCGTACTTAGGACTAATCATTGGGGGAGGAAAAGTACAGATGGACCCTGCAAAGGTGGAAGCAGTACGCACCTGGCCTCCCCCCAAAAATGTGCATGAACTCCGTGTCTTCCTAGGCCTTATCGGCTGGCTCCGCCCATTCCTAAAAGGCTTTGCACACAAGGCTCATCCCCTGCACACACTAACCAAGAAGGGACAGCCCTGGGAATGGACAGACGAATGCCAAGTTGCCTTTGAGAGCCTAAAGGACCTCACCACCTCAGGCCCAGCCCTCAGACAACCAGACTTTGAAGCCCCTTTTGAGGTCAAAGTAGATGCCTCAAACTTCGCCACAGGGGCAGCCCTATTCCAGAGGGACCCCAGGGGAAAGCCTCAGCCAGTAGCCTTTATTTCACAAACCCTGAACCAGGCTGAAAGAGGCTACAATATCTTTGACAAGGAACTCCTGGCTGTCATGAAAGCACTTTGACACTGGAGACACTACCTGGCGGGAGCCAAACACAAGGTGATTGTTCACACCGATCACGCAAACCTCCTGTACTTCCAGGAGGCCTGCCACATCAATCGACGCCTGGGGCATTATGTCCTCAAGTTAGAAGAGTTTGATCTTCTCCTGAAACACCAACCAGGTGTGGAAAACAAGGTGGCTGATGCCCTATCACGACAACCAGACTATGACAAGGGGGAAGGGGACAATAAGGCCATCACAGTCCTGCCAGCCTCCCTATTCATTCGTTCTCTCACCACTGAGGAGCCCACCAGCTCCTTGAATGACCAGATTTGCGCAAGCCAACGCACCCATCCCCTCCTCCTCGAACCACTTATTCTGGCCCACAATCTCACCAAAGCTGAGAACCTCTGGTGGAAGGGTGACGCACTAGTGGTCATTGGGGACAACGACCTTAAGAAAGGGGTAGTCCACTTCTACCATGATACACCTACTGCGGGCCACCCAGGAATTTCAAACACTTTCTCACTTGTCTCACAGTCTTACTGGTGGCCTAACTTGAAACAGTTTGTGATCGACTATGTGAATGGTTGCACCCAGTGTCAGGCCAACAAGGTTAACACACACCGGACACACCCCCCCTTGTCACCTATAACCCCCAAGCACACCCTACCCTTTGAGACAGTAGCAATGGATTTCATCACGAAGCTCCCTGAATGTTACGATCTCCCTTGCGGACTGAGCGGACCGTCTCTTTTCCCCTTTCGTTACGATACCTAGCCCGCGTCTCGCCCCATGTTCTAGACCTGACAGCAGTGACTCATTGCGCTCCACTGGACATGGAGCGCATACTATACTTAGCCCTGACTCGATCGTGACTCGTCCCGCTCCACAGTGGCCTGTGGGGCTGGTACTATACTTAGCGGACTACTCCACTACCTTCGTTATGACTTGGTAGTAGTAGCATGTGACTTCCCTGTACCAGGCCTATATAAGGGCCTTAGTTTGCGTAGAGTCAAGCCCTAAGCTTGACTTCATTTCTCAATTCGATCCGTCTTGCCTCCTCACTTGAGCTCGCCGCTCTAAGCCATTGCCCTCTTCACTTGAACTTGCCGCTTCAAGTCGCCTTCCGCGTTTTACCGCTCAGCAAGGCCCTACTTCGCTCTCACGCCTCTCTAAGTCGGCTGTAACGACTTAGCTTTGGGTCTTCGCACTAAGTCACGTGCTCGCCCTACTCCGAAGAACTTAGCTTCGCTCCCGTGTCGACGTGACCACCAGAAGTGTCACGCTCAGGACCATGTGCTCGTTGCCTCACACGTGTTCGCTATTTGCCCACGCCCAAGTCGCACAAGTCGTGCTCACGGCCCGTCGAGCCGTAACATAAGTCAAGCTTCCCACCAACCACCAGGAACGCCCCGCCCTGGACAACTCAGATTATTGGGAACGCCTTAGCGATCTTAACAGAAGACGCACACACGTCACTCAGTGGAGAATCCTCCTTGACGACGCAGTTTATCGTCACAACGCCACCTGCTTCCTGTCCTGTGCCGAAGGACCATCAGAGCAACATCGCGCCCTCTCAATCGAAGTAGAAAACTTTCGATTCATCGAAAATAAGTGGCTAGAAGACTTCACAGCGTTTGAAGCAGCCCTTACCATCTTACAGCTATCGCTAGAGCCCTGGAGTCTACTTGACGACCGCGTTTAGGACCCCTCCACGAGATCAGCTTGCCAGAAATCCTCGAAGCCGTCCTCTGGACATGAGAAGCCACAGACCAACTCGAAAGCGACATTAACCGCCACCGACACGAGTGCCCAAGGACCTGTGCCAATGGCCCAAATAGGCACCACCATAACCTCGATCAAATCGCACAAGAACTCGCCGAAATCATCGCTGAAGTCGACTTCGTCTGCACCATCTTCGTCCACCAAGTAGAGCTCATCCTACAAGAAGAAGGACAGTAATCGTGGCGACCCTCCGAATACAGATCTCAGAAACAAGAGACACCCCGGTTGCGCCACGCAAGAACGCTGACCTACCAGATTATATCTGTGGAGGAGCCTACTGGAAAGACACTGACCGAAACCCCAGAAAGTGGTGCTACCACCACACCATCAGAGCACCTGACGGAAGTGAAAAGCACTTCCCTATCGAATTCATCAACGACCATTGGTACATCCTCGAGTGGGCAGAAAATCGTTACTGGACAAAGCCAGATAACTGCATCCCCCACGACGACACCACAGGTTTAGGACATCCAGGTAAAGCCCAGAAAGCATCGAGGTAGATCCACCTTCACCACCGCTAGCTCCCTCGACGTCAAAAGGGAAACAAAAGGAGACAGAGCCGCTCGAAGAATTTCTGAGCACCGGACTTCAGGACGTCGCCACACTCCAAGGCAGCCACCCTCTTACCCAAGAAACAACCGCCACACCGCAACTACTCCGCCTAGCACACCAAGCCACGCAGCCAACGCCACCACCACCCATTCTCCAGCAGCCCGTACCACCCCCGCCTCCACCACAGCAGACCAGCATGGCAACAATTTCCGCACCACAAGGAAATGGCAACAACTCTATGAAGGGAAACGCGCCAGCAATCTTCGATGGAGATCGAAGTAAAAGTGCCAAGTTCCTGAAAGAATTCAAGTTATACCAATTCTCAATGGAAGTCAGATAACGTCACCATCCCCTACAACCGAGTCGCGCTAGCCATTGGATACATCAGAGGCCCCAAGGTGGATGACTGGACCGATGCGCAAACCGCGCTCCTAGAAGAAAGAACCACCCGAGCAGTCAACCGCATCCAGAAGACAGACGAAGCGCTATGGGCTAGCTTCATCCAAGACTTCACCAACGCCTTCACAGACACGGCCAAAGAACAAACACTTTCAATAAATTGGTCAACCTCAGGATGCAGGAGAACGATGTCGATGGTTTCATCACCACCTTCAACCACTTGTCCTAGCGGCAGGACGATCCCCTACGGACCTGGGAACACTAGACCTCTTCAAAAAGGGTCTTCGTCGAGGAATAGCGCTAAAAATCCTCAATAAAGAAACCATACCAACGACCCTAGACGATTGGCAGGAGGCGGCGCGAAAGGAAGTCATTAGGAGCGCCCAAATACTCGCCGACCTAGGACCCGCTCCCAACCAGCAGCGCTTCACCCCCAAACCCCGTTTTATCCCAGAGCGCCAGCCCCTGCCCAACGCCCCAGAAACAACGCCCCCGTCCCCATGGACGTAGACGCCGCACGCATGGGAGGGCCACTGACAAACGAAGAAAAGAAGAAGCTCATGGACGAACGAAGGTGCTTCTATTGCAAAGAGAAGGGACACCGTGCCGCCCAATGCTTCAAAAAGAAGGGGAGACAAAACCAGCAAACCCCCTCCCAACGTGCCACGCTCGTAAGAACAACGAGCCAGGAAAGCCTGACCATAGTCCCCGATGACAGTGCCAGCCAAACACCAACGGATGTCATGTCCCAGCTGCGCGCCATGAGCGCAACAGAGCGATCAGCAGCCTTTGATCGCATTATCCAGGAAGATCTGGATTTTTAAAGCGGCTTGACCTAACAGCCTGGGATCAAGCCTCGCGTATTTGTACCATGTATGTCTCAAACAGGAATAGTATCAATGTCAATTTTACGTTTTCCACCATACATGGAAGGCTGAAGAAAGTGCGCTCATAGACAGTGGCGCCACCGACAATTTCATCGACCAGAAAACCGCCCAAAGGCTGCGTCTTGTGCCCAGACGACTCCCCCAGCCACGCCTCCTCTACAATGTAGATGGATCCGAAAACCGCAGTGGCCGCATCACCACCTACTGCGATCTAACGATCCGACAAGGGAAGAAAGAAAGCGTGCAGCGCTTCTTCCTCGCTAACCTAGGACGAGATAGAACGATCCTGGGTTCCCCTGGTTCCACGCCTTCAACCCCGATATTGACTGGACACCAAGACGTCAAAGGAGGACCAATCTCCCTCGCACTGACCAGCAGGAGGGCATCAGAGCAGCCCCGAAGCCTGCTGCGATACGCCCAACTCCTTGGACATGCCCTCCAGGCAACCACATGGAAGAGGAGACGCCTTAGTCCTCCAGATCAACAGGACAAACATCGCCCAAGAATGGGCAATTAGGGAAACCAAGAGCGGTCTGCCCCTACAGCAGCAGATGTGCCCCCAGAATATTGTGACACTGGAGGGTCTTTTCGGAGAAGGAAGCGCAGCGCTTCCCGCCAAGCAGAGAAGACGATCACGCCATCAGACTAAAGCCTGACGCCCCTGCAATGCTAGACTGTAAGGTCTATCCACTTAACCCAAGGAAATGATCGCCGCCGATGCCTGGCTCAAAGAGCAACTCGACAAAGGATACATCGAACTGTCGAGCTCCCCCTATGCTGCCCCCTTCTTCTTTATAAGAAAAAGGACGGGTCCCTCTGCCCGGTCCAGGACTACCGACACTGAACAGCTGGACGATACGAGATGTTACCCCCTCCCTGATATTAGCATCCTGACCAGAGACCTTGAGGGACGCGCCCTGTTCACAAAATTCGACATTCGATGGGGATATCACAATGTCAGGATAAAGGATGGCGATCAATGGAAGGCAGCCTTCAAAATGCCACAGGGACTGTTCCAACCACGCGTCATACTATTTGGCAGTGCAACGCGCCCAGCACCTTCCAACGAGTCATGGATCGACTCCTGCGGCCACTGAAACTTAAATATCCGAGGATGATCTTTGTGTACATGGACGACATCCTCGTTGCCACACCCTTAGACCACGCATTACATCGACGCGTGGTCCATGAGCTGCTAGACATCCTAGAGGCAGCATCATTCTTTCTGAAGCCCCAGAAGTGCCAATTCGAACAGCGACGTGTCAAATATCTGGGATTGGTTATTGATGGGGACTCGCTGCGCATCGAATCCAGCAAGCTGAGAGGCATTAAGGAGTGGCCACGAGTACTCACCAGTGTCAAGCAGCTGCGATCAACACTTGGTGTCTTAGGGTATCAACGCCCCTTCATACCAGGATTCGCCGAAATCGCCCGCCCCCTAACCAACCTCCTAAAGAAAGGAGTTCCTTTCGTCTGGACAGACGAGTGCACCGCCGTGGTCGATCAGCTCATCAAGATCGTCACAAGCGACCCAGTCCTCTGGCAGCCAAGCCCAGCACGCCCGTATGAGCTGGAGGTGGACGCCTCCCAGAATGCCACAGGTGCCATCCTATACCAACATGATGCTCAAGGACGCCGCCGACCAGTAGGATACGACTCCAAGACATTCACAGCCACGGAACGCAACTACCCCATCTGGGATCGGGAGTTCCTCGCCATTGTCAGAGGCCTAGAACACTGGCGTCACCTACTCATGGGAGCCCAACACCAGGTCACTGTGATCACTGATCACAAAAACCTCCAGTATTATTGGTCGCCCCAGAAAATCAACCGCCGCATCGCCCGCTACATCCTCACGCTTGAGGATTACCACATCACCCTGATACACCGCCCAGGGGCGACAAATAAAGCTGACGCCCTTTCCCGCCGCCCAGACTTCGACCACGCTGGCCAGGACAATGCCGAAGTCCTTGCCCTACCACCCGCCCTATTTACTAACGCCGCAACAAGTGTAGACCTTGAGGACCGCACTTTTGCCCTCCAGAATGACCACAAAGACACACTGGCCACCTGGGCCTCCACCTACCCCATGGAACGTCGCCCCGGGGGAGGCTGGTGGCATGCTAACCGCCTAGTTGTCGTGGCAGACAACGACCTTAGGAGGGGAGTGATCTCTCTATACCATGATTCGCCAACCGCCGGGCACCCCGGAATTCTAAAAACTTGCTTACTCATCGCCAAAGACTACTGGTGGCCCAACATGAAGCAGACCGTCCTCGCCTATGTCAAAGGCTGCGCCACCTGCCAAGCCACCAAAGTAAACACCACCAAGCCTGCACCGCCTTTTATGCCCATAACAACCACCCCAAACGCCTTACCATTCGAGACCATTGCCCTTGACCTAATTGTCAAGCTGCCCCCATCAGAAGGATTCAACTCCATCCTTACGATCACGGACCATGACTGCTCAAAAGCAGCTATATTCATCCCCTGCAACGAAGCAATGACTGCACCAGAACTCGTCATGCTGTATGCCAAGCACGTGTTCCCCCACTATGGCATTCCCCGAAAAATCATTAGCGATAGAGGAACACACTTCGCCTCGCACTTCCCACGAGAGCTATGCAAGACGCTGGGGATTGAACAGAACATTAGCACCGCATACCATCCCCAGACAGACGGACAGTCTGAACGAACTAACCAGTGGCTCGAGCAGTACCTCCGCATCTACGTGAACCACCAGCAGAACAACTGGTCCGCCCTCCTGCCCATTGCCCAATATGTCCACAATGCCTGGCCCAGCAGCACTACCAAGCAAGCGCCTTTTCAACTCCTCATGGGACATATCCCACGCGCCCACCAGCCACAGCGATCCGAGAAAATGCCATCGCTCCAAGAACGCCTAGACCTTGTCCATCAAGGACGAATATCAGCGCAGACCGCCATTACCAATGCCCAGACCCTTGTTAGCGCCAGAAAGGGAGCGCGATTTAAGCCATTCGCAAAAGGACAGAAGGTCTGGCTCGACGGAAGGAACATCCACATCACTCAGCCAAGCGCAAAACTCGCTCAAAGGCGCTACGGCCCCTTCCAGATCACTGACATCATTTCCCCAGTAGTATACCGAGTCGCAATTCCCCCTCAGTGGAAATTACGTCATGTCCATGACGTGTTCCATGCCAGTCTCCTTACCCCGTATGTAGAAACCAAAGAGCATGGCCCCAACTTCACAGAACCGCCTCCTGACGTCATCGACGGAGAAGCAGAGTACGAAGTCGAGGCCATTCTAGAATACCGCACATATGGAAGAACAAAGCAACCGCAGTACCAAGTCAGATGGAAAGGGTACTCTGCAGCAGAAGACACGTGGGAACCTCGGAAGAACCTGAAAAATTCACTGAACCTAGTCCGCCAATTCCACCGAGATAACCCCACGGCGATGTTATGTTC